>OZ057400.1:20178805-20226305 GCA_964056695.1 Melieria picta | reverse complement strand
CTACTTTATGTTGGGTTTTGTTTGCCACAATTCTTCCTTTTTCAATACGTATACAATCAAATTTTTCTATAAGTACTACATTTGTTAGGTCCAGACTGGCTGATGCCGCTTTCATCTGGAGACCTCACCGTGCTACCCATTCCCATTCAAGTCCCTTAGAAATGGAAATCTAAAGAAAATGTCTAAAGTATGCCCTTCGCTCTATTTATTTTCTGAGCACCTGACAGGAGATTTGTCATCTTCATGTCTTTCATTTTTGACATAGTCAATGGAAATATTGACTGCCCCTCTCTTCTGGCCAAAATAGCTTTTATTGCGCCAACACGTTTCTCTCTTTTGTGTTGAGTTCTCTAGAACGCGATATGGTAGTAACGCACCCATTCCTCGAGACTTAGTTGAGTTAAATGCGATATCGGCCTCTTTAATCTTTGATCTTTTTGTCTCTAAATCTTTTCTAAATTCCCAGTTCCCCGTTTAAGTTTAAGTCTTACTCATTTGTTAATAAGTCTGTAAGAATTGTATTCAAAGACTGATATTAAATAAATAAATTGCAATAGTGATGCTAATAGCATGGAATGTAATTTGAAGGAAAGAAAAACTGAAAAATTTGGTAAAGTTCGGTGTTAAAGCTTTAAGTGGGAATCGAACCTAGGACCTCTGCGATAGGAGCTCAGTGCACTTAAGCTGCGCTACTGAGATTTTGCAGTCTATATAGTAGCTAAAATGTTGAATCTTTGAAACCAATGAGTATTTAAATGAAGATTTTATTTTTTTTATCCATAATTCTGTGGCCATATGGAAGAGTAGCTCAAGTCGAAATAAGATAATTGAGTTATGGTTGAGTTGTGAGCTTTAAGTCAAGGCGCTAAAATGTATTTCATACGTTTCGAAAATCCAGTTCTTTTAACAAATTATGTGCATTTACTTTTTAGCTTTGGTCGTTTTAAACAAATACATATTTTTTCAATCAGAGGAAAATTGTAATATTGTTGAAGATGAATAAAGTATAAGTAAGTATATGTAAGTTTTAGTATGATTAATACTAGAACGCCAGAAGTTATAAAATAGGGATAAATTTTTTGAAAATGTTTTTAATTGTTATATTTAGTTTGATTTCCAATAATACTAAAAGACGATGAAATTTTCCTACAGAAAGCTATGCAGTGAAATTTTTAAAGACCTCAGTGTTGGACATTCAAGTGTTAACTTCTGAATTGAGCCTCATATGAGTTATTTAATAGGGATTCATTACAATGGGAGCATTACAAATTTCTATACTGACCTTACCATAGAATTGCATTAAAATTTTCTTAGAATTTTCTAATATTTTATAATACAATTTCAATATTTGCGTCTCGGCGCAGCGAGGAAAGGAAACACGGTTGGAGTTTGATTTTGGGGTGGTGCCGTTTATTCGGCGGGTGAATAACGAATGCACAAGAATATAAAAAAAAACACTAAACGATACAAAGGATCGAGGCTGGGGAGCAGTAAATAAGGTGTAACATGAGTACTAAAGGAGATGGATGGAACTAGAGACGCCAGTCAAAGTTTTTGATTGCTTAAGTCAGAACTCGAATCCAGGTCTCTGAAGTATGGCGACCACTTAACGGATTAAAATCTATAAAAATATTTGTCATCGAAGAAAAAAAACCCACAACTAAATTCTACTTTTTTCGCACTTTTGCTTTTTGCGCCTAATTTGTTTTTGTAAATATTTCCATTTCCGCGTCTAAAATTTTTTTAACGATAGGAAAATAAAGTCAACAACAACATAGCTACGAATAATTAAATTTATAGCAGCGCAGCGTTTAAACTTTTTATTTTGCTCCAATAAAACTCGCGTACCTACAACAAAGAAAATTGAAAAAAAAAACAGAATCATTGTAGCTCACATTTTTACGCCAGAATGACTCTTTTTTGTAATGTTAATTTTCTGCTTAATCTCTAAAACACACATACATCCATACATACAGAAATACACACAGACATACGTTTGCTTTGAGGTCTTCAACCTCAACTCAATTGTTTGGAAATACGATAATTTTTTTTAATGTAGTTTGGGTTTTTTTTTCAACTTGCGTGTGATTGTGATTGACTGTTCGATAATGTGAGATTCTTTTGCGGCGATATACAACAATAAAAATAAAACTTAAAAAAAATATCTAAACCAAGTGTGGTATAAAGAAAATATTGGCAATGTATCTCAGCGCACGATGGGTCACTGGCGAGCAGTCTGACGCAGTCGGCGCACTGACAGACGGACGGACAGTCCAGCGGGACAAACAAATAAACACACACTTAAGCTGTCAGTGGAAGTCATTAGAATATTTTAATATTTTACGGGCCGCACACAAGGCGGGTGTGTAGTAGCAACAACAACAACAACAATAGCAACAACACCAGCAACACGTTGGATTGCGGCGCAGCGACCACAGCGCGCAGTGGCTGTGTGGCCTTTGTAACCATTTAAAAAGCGCCCAAGTGCGGCCAGTCGAATGCTGGTTAGTAGTTTATATTGTTGTTGTAGTTCTTGTTGTCTACGTATTGTTGATGTTGTAAAGTGGCATCAGTTTTCCCGCATACAAATTACGTTCGTCATGCGTTGAATTGAATCGAGTTTGACAAATGATAAGTCAAATGCTCATTAATAACAAAAACAAGCGCGAGATTAAGAAAATAAAAGAAGAAAAAGAGGAAGCATACGAAAAAAAAGAAGAAGACACAGAAGAAGCATCATGAAAAACGACATCATTCAGATTTGTAGGCACATTCGTTCGCTCAAAGTATTTTCGACTTGAGGGCGCTTGCAGCAGTTTCGTTCTTTTGTTCGTTGAAATATTTTTTTTGCGGCAAATTTTTTCACTACGTAAAGCATACAATTTTAATGAGCAGTTAATATCGAGCGCTGAGATTAATTGACAGCGCCGGCGTGCGTTCATATGATTCTTTTGTTTATTTTTATTTACTTAAAACTTATTGTTGTTGTTGTTGTTGCGGTTGTTGTGAGGCGCCAGCTACAATTTGTCACGAGTTGGACGAGTGAATTTCGAGTGGAATTAGTTGGACGTAAGGACGAGCAGCTGATTGATGAAGTACACTTGTGGTGATGATTTTTTCTTGTTTTTATTTTTCATTTCTGATGTTATAAATGAAATCCAAGGTATGGAATGACGTTTGCTAGTAGTTGAGGCCATTAAAATGTGCTGAAGGCGTTGTTGGCTGATGGCAAATTAACGAAAATATTTATAAAAATATTTGGTGAATAGTACTAAACATAAACCTAAAAAAAAGGCTTAATTTATTATTAGGTATTATTTTGTTTAATTACACTGTACAACAGCATTTCTGCAACAGAGTAACGACCATATATTTCTGAAAGAGGACGTCCTACTAATAATTTTTGCCGAACAAAGTAATAGTCCAGCACGTCTGATTTTTTTGTAAGTTGCACATAAAGGTTAAATGGGTCCCTACAGATCTTTACACAGAAAGTATGAGAACTTGAAGAGCTTCGATGTCTAAGACAAAGTTGTTTGCATTAAAAGTGTGAATATTTTTTGTATACACATAAACACCCCTCCCCCTTTCCTTACCCCACTTTTTCAAGTTTTTCGGAAAAATTTTTCATAAAAAGCTTGTATTGAGTAAAATATTGAAAAAATACTATTGCCTTTTGGGAAAATATTCCTCATTAAAAAATAGGGGGGGTCTTCAAACACCAAAACTTTTTCAAAACTTCCCCCAAAAAAATAAAAGCCTTAAACACGAAACCTTCATTTAATACTTTTTTCATAAATTGCTAGCTCTGCTTGAGATGTTGAGAAAAATGTTGAATATTAAAAAAAAGAAATATTTTCCATTGGAAAATAGTTCATGTGGTCTTCAAACAATGAAACCCTAAAAAGTCCGCTCTTAATAAAAGAAAAAGTCAACTAAGTATGAAAATTATGTTTCTTAATTATACCGCTTGGCCCCTTATTCACATCATAGGACCTTAATAAGACCTAATGTCTTTTGTTGGTTAAGTTAATGAATTAAAATTCTGCAATAGTTGTTGATTAGTCTATAGCTAAAACATTCTTCGATTTTCATCTATTGTCCCCTGGGAGAGAAGGCGTCCTTCGTATGAGAAAGTTTATTACTGGTTTGAGTAGAAAACGCAGAGGTTGGTGTCCTTGATAAGCCTACTTTGGTTGATGTATGCGCTGCAACATGTTTTCCGTTAACCCTTTCGCTACAGGTTTTTACTGGGGAAAGTTAATTTTTAAAATTTTATATTTTAGGCTTCTATATGGTTATATTAGCAACATTCCATAACAATTTTTTTAATATGTATACTCGCACCCTGTATTTTAGAGTGTTTTTCTATGAGAGCAACCACATCGTTGTGGCTGTAATAATTACTTAAACATAAAACTTTTTACGCATAACGAAAATTTGAATATTTCTTCATTTACTTCAGCCAAAATTTAAAAAAAAAGTATCTAAATTGAAAGAAAACGTCAAATTAAAAAGTTCTCTAATTTTTTCTGCTTCTTCTTCCTTTACTATGTCAAGATATACCATTAAAAAAAGTGTATACTTCTCTTCTTTAAACTTAAATATTCAGTTTATTAATTTCGTATTTTTTCTAAAACTTTAAACTATTCTAAAGACCAATAAAAAAATGTATTCTTGCAACCATAGAGGATGCAGACGTCCACAAAGTAGCATGTTGCCGTATGGCAACAAAATAGCGAAAGGGTTAATCAGAAATGGCACTGCTTAGTGGTAGTGTCCGATCGAATATTCGGTCAATTTTAAATCTTTTGCTTTGGCTTCGGATTCGGACAAAATAGCCGAATATCTTAGTTGAAGGTTTTCGCCCAATGCAAGTGAATTCGCTCTGTTTTGAAGTTTTTTTTAATCAAATATCGACATTTCGGACATCAAGATTGGGATTAATAGAAATGATCTTTAATCAGCTTGTTATGTCAATTGAATTATTAATTTTTTTTTGTTTTTGTAAGACACTGAATTATAACACTGTTTTTATTTCATTTTTTAATAATATATATTTATATTATTTAATTAATTCTTAAGTGGAACAAAGAAATGAATAAAGAAAGAACGGCCAAATTTTATCATTTTTTTCCATAAAATAATTTGTATTAGTTTTCGGCTTCGACCTTATGTCGAATATTTTAGTTATGCCGAATATTCTGCTTTCGCTTCGGCCAAAAATCCACCTGCAGTCGGACACTACTTACTAGTGTTGTTGTTGTGCTAGTGCGGCTATTAGATATAAAAATCTACTGTGAGTTGCTCATTGCAACTGATTGGAGTGAGAAGAATAGGAGCTGGCCCAAAGTTTAAGAATTTGACTGGGTAATACTGAAGGAATTATTAATTATAAATGCAATCTTTTTGAGGTCCTTAAGCGATTGTATCATAGTACTTAAACAGTTTGAGTACTAAGCGCACATAGGTCCATCCATTCTTCATTACCATCGTGTCCACAGTGTACAGGAACCCAATGTATTATGGCCCGCTTTTTCTTTGATATATCTTGCAGAACATTTGCTATCTCTAAGACTAGTTTGGATTCAAATGTCGACGAGTTCAAAACCTTTATTGCACCCTGACTGTTCACCCAAACAATTTTTGCTCTAACATTGTCTTTATACCTCAAAATTTTCCTCTAGAAATGAGCTTGAGTTTAGTTTTTGTATCTCTTAAATCAAAAGTTCAGAAAAATACCCACATTGCTAAATATGCGTTTAGGTTTTGTGCCATGCTTTTTGTTTCAGTTCTATTGTAGAACATTTCCTAAACAAAAACAACACCGACTTATGGCATTTGTGCGCTTCTCCAGTAGCGAATTTTTATGATATTCGCCACTGACATAATAAATTTTTTCTTTTAACAACCAACTGAAGTGTAGGACCGCCGATTCTTATCTGAAGATTATCTCAAATTAAATTTCTTAGCATTTTTGTTGCTGTCGGAATCCAAAGCGTACACCAATAATTGAGTAATAGCTGGCCACAATTGAGCGCTGTAAAACAACACAAGCCATAGCAACAAACCACCACCACCACCACCACCAAAAACAACAACAACAACAATACAGCAAGCAATCTGTAGCAGCGATCGCTTTAAGTCACTGACCGCATCAATTTAATTCAGAAGATGCCATTTCTGCGCGCTTTTGTTGTATTTGCTTGTACCTTTTGTACACATTCGTACCTAGTTACGTTCGTATGTATGTGCGTCTGTTTGTCTGTATGAATTTTTTCACCAACATTTATACGATTCAATTGAGTGAACGCCTTGAACTTCCGCTCGCCGAGTTCAAGAAGTCTTTTGTTTTCTTTAACAACTCAGCACCAGTGCGGCTTATACACCAAATACAACAACAACACAACAAAAACAAATCAAAATAAAATGCGCAGAAAAAACAGAGCTGCCAAGAGCAGAAAACACTTGTAAGCTGAAGCGTTGGTAAAAATGTAAGACCGCAACTGCGACTGCGACTGCGAGACTGGGCCGATGTCTGCGTCTGGGTCTGGGGTTGAGCGCGCACTGCGAAGTGCGAATTGCGCGGTTCAAGTCGAAGGCAGGAAGGTACGTTTCACACTTCATGGCCTATGGTCGGCGCAAGAACGCAAGCCAACAAAAATAGTATAAACGAAGCTAGAACTAAAGTGTGGTTGATTTTGTGCTTTGGCGAAGACACTCGAACTGCGGCTCAGGATGCTTCTTGGACAAGAACGTTCAAAGTAGACGAGAGCAGTGGAAAGGGGGCGCAGTCCAAATGACTTTTAATTAAAATTTGCATAGGGAAACTGGCACCGACAGCGGCGCTCTTTTGGGCGAATGCGTACCACAAAAAAACAAACAACAAAAAAAAGAAAAGAAAAGAATGAAGAACGCGCTGCGGTAAGTGCTGCCGCCCCCTTCAGACGGCACTGCAGCCAACTATTTGCATGCATTCAAGTGCAGCTTTATATGTTCGTAGGTCTGTTTGTCTGGCTGTCCGTCCGTATATAAGTTGGCGTGTACACGAGGGGCACTGCGGTTCAGTAAGATGGCAAAAATGCCATCAACGTTAAATGTGAAATTGTGTGAAAAGTGCTCGTCGAGTTTAACTTTAATGACCGCGTGTGAAAAATCTCAGTCAACCAGAGCCAGTCAGCCACTTGGCACTTGAAGCTTTCGGCGCTCGACGCCATTGACAGCCACATAACAGCTGCAAGTGTGTGTGTGTGTGTAAGCTGTTGAAAATCGATAGTGCCTGCCTTTGTGTTAAACTTGGCTTGGTGCATTTTTTCTGTTGTTGTTTTTGTAGGCCTTTTTTTGCCTTGTATTTATTTTTCCCTCCACCATGTCGTACACCAAAATGTTGTTAAAAGATTTATGAGCAAATAACATGTTGCCAGCAACTTGCAAATGCAGCGCGTTCCCGCGGGAGTCGGCTCGATCAGACCAGACCAGCGCCGTGCAGCTGAGAAAAATTGCTGTGAAAAAAGCGAAAAAAAAAATTTGAAAAAAATAACACACGTATGTGTTGGTCATTGAAATTGTTTGACAGTTGATCTGTGTGCCTTCATATGTAATTTTTATTTTTATTAACGAGTGAAAATTACAATTCTTTGCTGTTGGGTATTTTTCAAATTGTTGCCATGCAGCGAAGGCGAGTGAGGTGTAGAAGGTATGAGAAGAAAAGTTCTCACACATTTTAAAGATCATAATGTACTCAGCTTAGAGAGAATGAAATCAGGTATTGAGAAGTGAGTCAAAGAAAAATTTTTGATTTAAAAAGTTCTTCGTTAAAAATGAGAAAACAAATGAAAATGAGAGAAAAATTGTCTGCCTGAAGAATTTCGATTTTAAAAGTTATTTTTTTTAACAAAAAATTCAGAGTAATAAATTTTCCCAGAGTATTAAATTGTAAACTTAACACTAGAAAGACCGCAAGTTTTCCATACCTACAAAAGGGGCGGATTCAGAAAAATGTTTCGGGGGGGTTTCAAAAAGCAATTCTTTAATATTTATAAAATGCCTTTCAATTTGTATGTAGTTTTTAAGTCGATCCTAATATTTCAGGGGTTTCAACCCCCAAACCCCCCTCCCCCTGGATCCGCCACTGATATATCATATCCGCTGATATCTCGAAAAGTACACATCGGATTTGGCTAATTTTTCCCAAAATAAATTAAAAAAAATATAAAACTTTTCACGATAAAAAAATAAAAGTCATCAAAGCAAAAGTTGATGGAAATACTAAAGAAAATACAGATATTTAAAAATAAAAAACCGTCAAAATGGCCGCAATGGACCAATAGTCTCGTCACTCAAAATGGAAATAAATTTGTAAAAAAATACAATTAATATTTTATTAAGCATAGTTAGAATGATTAATTTTAGATCCAATGAGCATCGTTTTGTTCAGTAAGTTATTGCCATTTTGAAGGTAAATTCTTTGTGTTTTTCTTATGGGAAACCTCGTTCTTATTGGCAAAAAACACAGTCAACTTTGACGAGCTTCTCTTGAGGCAAATTTCTTACTAAACAAAATCATTTGCTATAGCAAAAAAAAATCATTTGAAGCAGATGGTAATAATTTGATGCCAGGTCTGAACTATAAGGTGGATCCATAAGAATCTCCCAACCTAGGACCCTAAGCTTCTGTGTGGCCTGAAGTTGTTCTGAGGGAACACATTTCCTCTCCTATTGGCTAAAGCTTGCTGCATTTGAGCCATTGCCTCCTATATTGCCGCCTACAGGTCCGAATTAATAGTTTGGCCGTAGAGGAACAGTTCACAATAGACAATTCACTGCATATACCTTCAAATACACAGCAAAAACTAAAGAATTTAGTGTGTTTTCTCTTTCATTTTTGACGTGCTTTCAAACAAAACAGAGTCAAGCAATCAGAAAACTGTCTGAGAAGTGTTTTTTGTACGAAGTCTTATCTTTCTAACTCCAACTACCTTAACTCGTTTGCAGTTATATAGCCCCAGATACAGATTACTAAAGCCATCTATTGGGGAAAAATAATTTATTTCTATATACCACAACTCACATTATTATTTTTCTATTAATTCAATTTTCTACTTGTATTAAACAGTAACATTTAAACTGATCTTAGAACACTTTTTTGGATAAAAAAACCCCAAGTTTTAGCGGATAGATATACTAGCCAACGCTGATTATAGCTCTGAACCAATCGAATCTAACTTCATTTAACTTGACTCGAACAAAAGATATCTAATAAAACTCATTGAATGTCATCAAACTTGACCCAAACTAATCTAAAAAATTGACCCAAACTAATCGAATATAACATAATTCAAGTTGACTCAAACTAGTCTTGGATATTGAAATACTACTTAAAGCAAGTCTGACCATTTGGAGGACACCACCGAATGAAATGACGAATAAACTTGCGCAATTGCTTTTTAAAAAAAACAGCACGACAATGAAAAGCATAATCATACAAATTCAAAACAAAATACAATACAATTTGTAATAAACACAAAGTCAGCCAATGAATAGTTGAGCAATACAAGCTAAAATTAAAATCAAAATAAATCTTCTCTTCATTTAACTGAAGCTGAAATAAAAAAAACAGTAAACCTGAAAAGAAACAAAATTCATGCACAGCAGTAATACAAAAATCCTCAAAACAAAAATTAATACAAAATAAAAGAATAAAAAACCATTGAAACAAAAGCAGCCAAATACTGCCGATCACCTAAATAATTGCACTCGCATAACCTGAACAAGCGCTCAAAAAAAAATAAAAATAATTAAGCAACAATCGAAGTGGTGAAGCGATGAAGCGAGCGTCATCAATGAACTATGTGCCAAGATCTAAAAATACAGACGAAAACTAATCAAATGAGAATCAAACATAAAATGGACAGACACAAAATTTAGTTGAGTTGAACAAAATCCAAAAAAAATAGAAGAAAAATAAAAAGAAGCAAAAAAACCACATTGTGGCGCATTTAGAAGCGCGGAGAAAGATCAACAAAATAAATATATAGACGGACTGCTGAGTTATGCTGGGCGATCGGTGGGTTATGGGAGGAAGCGACTGTGTATATAAGACGATCGTAGAGCTGACAACTGGCTGCTGACTGCGATGATGCGCTGCGAACTGCCAGTTCGATCACCTGGCATCAAGAACAGCAACAACAACAACAATAATAATATCAATAACAACAGCGATAGCAACAGCGTTAGCATCATCAGCGCTGATAATTGCGTAATAACGCTCACCAAAAGTCAATGCAGCAACAATAAAAACAACAATAACAGCAACAACAACAAAAAAAGACAACAACGAGTAACACAAACCAAATAACCCAAAATGAGTTGAGCACGTTTTCCATTTTTGTTTGAGTTTGCTTGGTGTGGTTTTTTTGTTTTGATTTTTTTTGAGTTTGCTTGTTTTAAATGAATTTCAAAAAAACAAGTACCTACAATTTTATTTGGATATTATGTATTTTTGTTGTTGTTGTTTTTTTGTGTGCAGTAGCTGTCGCTTGGCACATCTGCCAAAGTCTGTCGACAAGCTCTGGCAATGGCTGACTGCTTTCCTCTTCTTCTTCCTCTTCTCCTGCTTCTGCTTCTCTTTCTTCTTCAATTTTTTTCTGCCAAATTTCATGTCTTAATACCTTAGTGCATTGGTTACGATATCGCCTCTGCGCAAAGCTGGTGGAACGCTTTGGGAACAACATCGCTCCTCCAACACCTCCGCAAAGTTCAAAGGGCAGCCTGCGTCATCATCACGGGCGCTCTTAGGACAACACCAACTTCAGCTTTAGAAGCCCTGCTTCACCTTATTCCGCTAGATCTACACTGTAGGAAATTAGCCGCTATAACAAGCTATAGACTACGGGCTTCCGGCCAATGGTCAGAGTCTAACAGGGGTCATGCCAGGATACTTACTCTCTTAAAGGAGTTCGGAGAACTGGATTATTCACCCCCCCAATTCCAATTTGACAAAAAGTTCACTAGCACCATTCCAGATAGGAACAACTGGGAGGAAAGCTCAGCATCCTTAACAGGGAACTCACACCAGATCTACACCGACGGCTCCAAATTAAACGGAGCTGTTGGTGGAGGCGTCTTTTCAGACTCACTCAGTATAAATTACTCCTTTAGACTGCCGGACCACTGTAGCGTGTTCCAAGCAGAGGTTTCAGCCATTGAAGCTGCCCTGAATTGGATCAAAGAGGGCAGTATCTCTAGGCGAGATATTAGCATTCTCTCTGACAGCCAAGCGGCTATCAGGGCCCTAGGGTCTCATGTTCTGACTTCAAAAACAGTGATCAGCTGCCGCAAATCTCTTGATGAGATGGCTGAGCAGCTTAAAATCCACCTCATATGGGTGCCTGGTCACAGAGATATCCCGGGGAACTGCAGGGCAGACGAACTGGCTAGACAAGGAACGACCAAGGAGCTATCCTCAGAACTCGCCGGCTTAGGTATTCCATTGAGTACCTGCAAGCTGGTGATAGAGGAAGCGATGACAAAAGCCGCTAACAACGCATGGGCGGCCTCTGAGACAGGCAAGACAGCGCAACAGATCTGGCCAAAGCTGGACTGGAAGCGCACAAAAAGTCTGCTAAACCTCAATAGGGGCACGCTCAGGGTTGTGGTTGGAGTCATCACTGGTCACTGTATCCTTGGTAGCCACGCTATTAGATTAGGGCTGGGCCACCTGGCCAACGACTTCTGCAGAAGCTGCAGAGACATAGAGGAAGAAGAAACAATTCTCCACCTACTTTGTACTTGTCCCGCCCTTTGCAGGAAACGGAAAGAACATCTAGGGTTTTACCATACAGCCAACCTCGCGGACTTATCGGAGGTTGACGCCAAGGGCCTAATACGCTTCATCACCTGTTCGGGCTGGTTTGAGACATCCTAACAACAAAGAAGGGGTTAGAGATCCTGTGGTACCACAATGGGCCTATTTTGGCCTAAGTGAGCTCTCATATGGGAGCTGCCACTACCACCTACCTACCTACCTTAGTGCAACACAAATGCCGCTAAATTTGTTGCTGTTATCAGCGAAATGAACATTTCAATTTGTTGCTGGGCATTGGCGCATTTGTTGCTGTTTCATTTTATTTCATAATCGCATCGCTAAAACGTGAACGTGATTTTTTCCGAGTGCGCAATCTAAAGCGAATTTAACTGTTTTGTTCACTGTTTGAAGTTCGATTGTTTCTGTTGTCTGTGGCACTGTCGCGAGTTTGTTGCTTAAGTCTTTTGTTTGGTGCATTTACAATACCTACATTTGGCTGTGTTTTCTTTCGGCGTTTTACTGCCGCTCACCTAAACTCACAGCCACGCTCACATTTTATGGTTGGACTTTTAAAAAAAAAGTTTTTTGAAAATATGTGCAGATTTTTACGTCCACACTGCCAGTGTGAGCCCTAAGCAGCGCGCAATTAGTACGCAATTTTATTATTTCAGTTTCATGTAATTTTTTGCTTGTAGTTATTCTTTTTCGCATTTGTTGTTGTTATTCTTCTTGGTATATGCAAAGTGTGCTGTAGCTGTTCAAGTGTCATTCTTTTAGTGCGCGCGCCATAAAATTAAATGAAAATATTCCAAGTGCTCGAGTTGGTATAGAATTGAACAACGTGTTTGCCGCGTTCTTTCGATTTGTGTTTAACAAAGCGTGATTCCCCTGCAGGCTACGCAGTGCTGCTTTTGCTTAGCTGCCTCTTGAAATTCAAGCACACGCAGCTGGCTTTCTTTCTTCTCCTTTTTGCCACGCCTCATACGCGCCTGCTGCTTCTTTGCCAGCTGTCTGCGTGCTGTCGTTGGGGCTGTACCTATGCACTCGCGTTTAGTTGGCGTATCGGCGATGTGAAATTGCATGTTTGACATCAGGTCGTTAAATTTTTTTTGCACTCAAATTGCTTGCTGGTATATAGTTGAAAGGTTTTGCAAGTTACTGAACTGAACTGTAGGAACTCGGAAACTGCTGCTTTATGGCAATGTGGACAACTAATGAATACATATTTTTTTTATATTTCTATAAATCATATCCATATACACATTCATATTCCTTTAGAACAGATGCTCACAAGATTGAAATTTTGCAAATTTGAATTAAATTTGAGAAAAAATATCGAACTTCATATTAAAAAATGCCGATTGATCTAAAATTTGAACTGGTGGTTTAATTTGCGAGATGCTGAAAAAATTGCTTAAGAGTTCTTTGTCTAAATTGTTGAATTGTTCTCTGACCAATAGAACAGATCCAAATAAATCTGTACTGTAGTGAAGTTCTCAAAATAGATCGGAACTTCTTAACAAAAATGGACCGCAATAACTTCATCTGCTTAAAGGAAGTTGATTCAACTTAGTTGAAAAATGGAACGAAGGTGTTTTGAAAATGGTTCTGAATAAGAGCTCAGCTTCGTAATTCTCTGAAAACTCATCATTTTTCAGAGAATTACGAAGATGACATTATTGTTGTGCTACCAGCGATTACTTTTTCTAAAGTCATTGTAATTGTAAAGTGTCAATTATTAGTTAAAATGGTGCAACAGGTGTGAGAATAAGTTTATAGCTCCTCGTAAGGACATTGTACAACACATCATAAAACCTTTTTCACAGCAAAAGTTTTCACTACAAGTTTAGGTTTCGATCACATTCCTAGCATAGTCACCGTGATACAAAAAATAAAGGTAGAGCCAATGCTTCTTCTCAGCCACCATGTTGCGCATCTGACATTTAACGATTTTTTGGCGTTCTTCTTTGAAAATGTGCTACCGTACTGTTTTTAGAAAATCTATTGAATATTTTTTTAATACTGCAATGAATTATCTTTTATTTTTTGTATCATGATAGTCACCTTTCAATTGCCATTTCAAGACTCCACTCCATATTCTTAGATCATAAATATTTCCTCAAATAAAAAACTGCAACATTATGAGACTCAAAAACTCAACTAAAATTCAAACTAAAAATTTTTACTACAAGTTTTGGTTTCGATGGAACTTTTGGCATTGTCATGTTTCAATTGCCATTCCAACAATCCACTCCATATTTTTATATCATAAATATTTCCATAAATAAAAAACTGCAAAACTCTGAAAATGAAAAATTCAACTAAAATTTAAAATTTAAACTAAAAAAAATTGTCACTATAAGTTTAGGTTTGGATGACATTCTGAGCATTAAAACTTGCCTCGTATTTGTGACCTTTCAATTGCCATTACAACACTAAACTCTGTGTTCTAAGATCACAAATATCTATTTCCATAAATAAAAAACTGCAAAACTCTGAAAATGAAAAATTCAACTAAAATTCGAAATTCAAACTAAAAAAGTTTTCACTACAAATTTAGGTTTCTATGAAATTTTTAGCATTGTCACCTTTTAATTTCCATTACAAGACTAAACTCTATGTTCTAAGATCACAAATATCGATTTCCATAAATAAAAAACTGCAAAACTCTGAAACTGAAAAATTCAACTAAAATTCGAAATTCAAACTAAAAAAGTTTTCACTACAAATTTAGGTTTCTATGAAATTTTTAGCATTGTCACCTTTCAATTTCCATTACAACACTAAACTCTATGAAAAATTAAACTAAAATTCGAAATTCAAACTAAAAAAGTTTTCACTACAAATTTAGGTTTCTATGAAATTTTTAGCATTGTCACCTTTTAATTTCCATTACAAGACTAAACTCTATGTTCTAAGATCACAAATATCGATTTCCATAAATAAAAAACTGCAAAACTCTGAAACTGAAAAATTCAACTAAAATTCGAAATTCAAACTAAAAAAGTTTTCACTACAAATTTAGGTTTCTATGAAATTTTTAGCATTGTCACCTTTCAATTTCCATTACAACACTAAACTCTATGAAAAATTAAACTAAAATTCGAAATTCAAACTAAAAAAGTTTTCACTACAAATTTAGGTTTCTATGAAATTTTTAGCATTGTCACCTTTTAATTTCCATTACAAGACTAAACTCTATGTTCTAAGATCGCAAATATCGATTTCCATAAATAAAAAACTGCAAAACTCTGAAACTGAAAAATTAAACTAAAATTCGAAATTCAAACTAAAAAAGTTTTCACTACAAATTTAGGTTTCTATGAAATTTTTAGCATTGTCACCTTTTAATTTCCATTACAAGACTAAACTCTATGTTCTAAGATCACAAATATCGATTTCCATAAATAAAAAACTGCAAAACTCTGAAACTGAAAAATTCAACTAAAATTCGAAATTCAAACTAAAAAAGTTTTCACTACAAATTTAGGTTTCTATGAAATTTTTAGCATTGTCACCTTTTAATTTCCATTACAACACTAAACTCTATGAAAAATTAAACTAAAATTCGAAATTCAAACTAAAAAAGTTTTCACTACAAATTTAGGTTTCTATGAAATTTTTAGCATTGTCACCTTTTAATTTCCATTACAAGACTAAACTCTATGTTCTAAGATCGCAAATATCGATTTCCATAAATAAAAAACTGCAAAACTCTGAAACTGAAAAATTCAACTAAAATTCGAAATTCAAACTAAAAAAGTTTTCACTACAAATTTAGGTTTCTATGAAATTTTTAGCATTGTCACCTTTCAATTTCCATTACAACACTAAACTCTATGAAAAATTAAACTAAAATTCGAAATTCAAACTAAAAAAGTTTTCACTACAAATTTAGGTTTCTATGAAATTTTTAGCATTGTCACCTTTCAATTGCCATTACAAAACTATGAAATATTTCCATAAATAAAAAACTGTAAAACTATTAATCTCAAAAATTTGAGCATTGAAACTCGCCACTTACAGCACTAAATCTAGATTTATTTCAGACTTTTTAAAACTTAAGTAAACGCCTAAATAGTCAACATTCACAAAAACCTAAACGCATTTTTAAATTATTAAATAAAATCTGCCACACAGGCACAAACGAATAACAACAAAAAACATTTTGTATTTAACACTTGACTACACTTATTCGCCTGCATGGCCCCAGTTGCTAAGCACAGCTTTGACCACACTTTATGCCGGACTGCATGCACTCAAGTATTGTAAAAACTTTAGCAAACCACATTCAGTGCAACCGAATTGCAAACCTGCCGCCAGTCAGCGAACAGTTGGCGGCTCGCGTTACTGTCAAATGGCAAACAAATTGCACGGAGACCCATGCACACACACATTCACACACACATAGATAGCAAAAACATGCAGCAAATGTTGACCATAATTTCGTTATCGGTGGCATGGCACATGTGCAGCAACGCAAACGAGCGCATGAATAGACATTAGATTGTTGTTTAATTGTTGTTGTAGTTGTTGTTGTAGCATGGAGCACGCGGCGACGCATGCCGGTGACAAGCGTGGGGCGGCATTGCTGTTCCGAGCGCCGCACAAAACCGGCCCCATACATTTCCTGTCGCGTCGCCCTCGTTGCTTTCATTAAAATCGATATAAATATGCGACAAGCGCTGTTGACTTGCAATTGCCGCAGTCTGTTGCAAGTGTTCGCCAAGTGGTTGTCACTGTGCGTTTCTTGTTGTTTGGTTTTTTGTTGTCAGCAAGAAACCGAAAAAAAATTAATCTGTCATATTTTGCTGAAATGTCGCACTTGTGCGCATTGAGCACTTTGGCTGATAAAGTAGCCGAAAATTGAGAGCACGCGCCTACAACGAACAACAACTGTTGACTGCCGTTGAATGTCGCTCTGAAATCTATAGAAAAGTTACTATTACAAAAAAAAAGCCTAGAAATGATTAATTATGCTGCACAGATGGCAATAACTTTGTTTGACTGACGGCATTTGTGGTTTTTCTTGCATGCGTTGACAAAGCATGTTTAATTAAAAAACTCTACAGGTGATTGTATTTTGTACAGAAAAATGTTGTGCGCATTTGAGTCATGTTGAAATGCAGAGCTAAGCTTTCAGAAAATATGAAAAATGTTTTATAAATTGAAAGTGAAAATTTTGATTTGACTGAAAGGCGTTTTTGTGAGTTGCCATTCTCTTTCAGGTTTTAGGTTGAGTTTTTCCAACTGTTTTGGTTGAATTTGACTTAGAATGGATCTGAAGTTTTATGAAATACGGTCAGAAAAGTTGTAAAGTTTCAGTCTTCATAGGAAAAGTTGCATATAAAACTAAATTTTTTTTAATAAAGAACGCCTTTAATATTTGAAAATCCTTCGATACAAAACCTAGTGACATAAGTTTCCAATCGAAATCTTTTTAACCCATTGCTGCCTAATGGGTAAAATTTTACCCATGAAAATTTATTTTTTTTTTAAATCACAAAAAAGTCAATGTTTGAGATCTCTCAAAACCATTGATAGGGATAGTTAGGGTAAAGATGGAACTACCTTAACCTAGTGAAGGTCACCCTAAAATTTTGCCATCTAGCTAGAGTTACCAGACTCCAAAAATCGTGAATTTTCCAGAGATGGAACATGTGGCGAAACGTAGTGGCCTTAGAACTTCACAAAAATCTGCCTCCTAACTCACCTGTAAAAAATACAACTTTTGTTCACGTGTTTTGCTGATCACTTCACAAAGTATGAAAAAAGCTACCATTGCTGCGTAATGGGTACAAAATACCTAATGAATATCTCAGCAACGTGCAGAGATATAAAGCTGAAATTTTGTTTCTGATCATTTTGGGTCACTTCTGGGTCGTGTATGAAATTTTACCAAAATCGTATGGGCGGAACTGGTACCCGGCAGCAATGGGTTAACTTGAAGTTGCTTCTTCTTGATGCCCCGAACTCGTAGACGACGGCAGCGACACGACTGCATCTGTCCAAATGTAGAATCAGAACGTTTGTATGGAAACGATTATTTTAACCCTAGAAGGGTAACCTTCGTCGATTCGACGAACACCACATACATTTCTTCAAATGTCTCCATATTCTCCGATCTGATTGCTTTTTCTTTTCGAAGATTACCTTTAAAGTGACTATTTGCAATTGAATATGAATACTGCACATTGCATTTCAGTATTTCAAAATGTCTCGAAATGCGGGGTTATCGGTTGAAAAATTTTTGGAATTGGTTAGTTAATTAATCATTACTTAGTTAAGTTAATTAGTTAGTTAGTTAGTTAATTAGAAACAAGTAAGTGAGTTAAATAGTTAATTAGCATTTTAAAAAATTAGTCACATTTATTGATTATTTTGCTTTTTATTAGTTTTTTAAGGAATTATATTTGTGTGTCTGTCTTCATGGAGAAGCTATGTTTTGTTCTTCACTTTATTTTACATTTAATTAATTTTTTATTTTCTGATACTCATTCTGATCTCAAAAATAAATTTATCTCAACACAAATTACTTAAAAATACACAAATAATTTTTAAAAATATATATGGTGCGAATTATTTACAAAAAAATGTCTAAATATAATTATATAATGAAGTTTGAGTTTATACGATTTCTAGTTCTTCCAAAAATCGGAGTTGAATACGACTTCGTCGATTCGACGAAGATTACCAACAACGTATGTAAAATATGCTTACCCTTCTAGGGTTAACGACTGCACTGCTGCGCGACCATCGACTGCAGTTGTCGCTGTCGTCATACATGGAGCTAAGTATTTCCTATTTCGTAGACGGCAAAACCAAAGCAATTGGCATCACTGCTTCAAAACACAAATTTTTAATGCGCTGGCTTCTCATACCAGAGGCCATAGGTTCGAATCTCAGCTTGGGCTGGTGAAATACTCGTCTACTTCTATCGCTATCCACATGAATCAGATGAGAATTAAAGGAATCGCAAAAGTGCGTTCTTGGCAAGGAATGAAAAAGAAGGTTTTTTTCAAAAAACCTCCAAGTGTGAAAGGAAAATTGCCAAAACCGGCGTTCGGATTCGGCTTTGAACTGTAGGTCCCTCCTTGCCCATCCGTTTGAAATGTGTGTTGTAACTAGTGTCCGACCGAAAGATCTTTTTTTTGCCGAAACCGAATTTCGGTTTTTTTTTTTAATATTCGGCCGAAACCGAAACATTCTAATTGAAATAAAAATCACCATATCAAGCATTTTTTTCAACAAACGAATTTTACATTAAGGAAATAAAGAACAAACAAACAAACATACCATAAATAAATAAATACTTATTAATAAAAACAATTTATTCATTTGTTAAAAACATAAACATGGCAAAATCACCCTTTCGTACCTTACTCGCTAATATTCAAAATTAAATAAATTAATACAATATTATATGCTAAAAAAAAGTTTATTTACATTGGTGGCATCTAAATTACTCCTCCTTTCAAATAGTTTTAGAAATTAAAATGTTGACTGAAACTTTTACAAAAATCGAAAATTAAACTGATACATCACGCCATGTTATATAAAAAAGTAAATCGGTGCAATATTTTTTGTTATGTTTTTCATACTTTTGTCACTTTTAATTTCCAGACTTGTTTGTCACATTCAATTTCCAATTTCCACCAGTGACATAAAAAGTCATTGCCCGACATTTATTAATAATACCGAAATTTCACTTCCTAACACACACACACACACACACACACTCATATACTCGCTCGCTATATGAACAGATCGAAACCCCATTCATGCGTGTAATTAAATAATAACTTTTTTTCTATCTCTCTCTCTCCCCATTTAATCCTCTTTCACCCAAATGCCACCAACAAACATTACGTAATTTATAAATTTTAAGCCGCAAAACAAAAACCAAAAACAAACATAAAAAACAGTTCAAATAAAAATAGATTGAAAATGAAAATCGCATTGCCACGTTGCCATATTGTCTCGTAGTCGTTCAATACGTAGCAAAGCTAAATGTTGTGCATGCAATTGTTGTTGTTGTTGGTGGGTTTTGTGGCTGCCATGCCACATTAGTGTCGACGTGGGTTAATCACTTCAATGTATTGAATTTTATTGTCGTATCGATTCCGTCAGCCAAAGTGGCTCTGTTTGTCTGCGTCTGTGTGTGTGTGTGTGTGTGTGAGTGTGTGCCGCGAGTGTCCCAATGGTGTTGTAGTTGTGCGGTTTGAGTTTGTTGCTACCACGCCATGTTAACTTTAATTGGTTTTCGTCATCAAATCGTCAAATTGTCAAATTGTCGAAACGTGATTTCGGTGCGGCAAATGACATTTGACATTATTTTGCGGCTAAAGGTGTGTTGCGCTGCCAACGGCTGCCTATGGGTGTTATACATTTATGTATGTGTGTGTGTGTTTGTGTTGGGTATTTTACTAACTTTAGCGTTTGACAGTTGAAGTGTTTGTGGGATTTTGGAAGCAGCAGGAAATGGATTTGCAGATGCTGGCCGTATCGATTGAGCGATCTAACTGTGTTTTATTGCTCAATTATTGGGTGCTCCATAATTGAGTGCAATTTATTAGCATATCCATGTCTAGGGTTACCAAATGTGCAGAAAAAGTAGTTAATGTTTTTAAGAATTTTTATTTGTTGGTTGCAGTTTGAGTTTAAATTTTATTATTCGTGGCAATTTCAATCTATCTACGTGCAAATATGTTGTTGTTGCAAATTGCATTGCTTCGTATTCGAGTTGCCACAATGGAACAATGCCTCATAACTGATACAAGTATCTTTGATCCGATAGCTTTGGGATTCATGGCGCACTGTAGGCTTGGCCACTTAACCGCGCAAACAGTTGCACATTCTGATGTCCGTTCTTGTTGTTGTTGTTGGCCATAAAATTGTGCGCCGCAATTTTCATACTCGTCGACCATTTGTCCATTCATTGCGATCGGGCATAGCATTTTTGCTTATCTAAATGACAGCAGCGGGCCGTCACATGTTGTCACATAACATAAAAAAACAGAAATTTGCTGAGTTTGTTGCCAGCTGCACATTGTTGCCAATGCGTACATTGGCGCTGCCATTGCCACCAATCGGAATGAATCTATGTATTCGTGTGTGTGTGTGTGGCAGCGCTGTTCATGTGCGTTTAATTTTGATAATCGGTTTAAATATGACCAAACAATTTAATTCATTTTCCCTACCTACCCATGAACGCAAAGCTTCGCCATGCCGCAGACAATACATTTTTATTATCAGTTGTTGTAGTTGTGGCACACACACACACATAAATTAGAGGCGCTCGGCGATGGCCCAAAGGCAATTTTAATTGTGCTATTCTTGTTGTTATTGGTGTTGGTGCGCTCAAAACTAATATTTTGACATTGTTTGCGTTACGGAAGTGCCACTTTTGTTGTTGTTGTTATTGTTGCCGTTACTGTCACAAATTTTTAATGCGCTTATGTTGAGCAGTTTATCCATTTGCGGTAATTTCGGGCAGTGCTAGTAACAATTTATTGTTGTTGTTGTTTTGATAGACGCATAAATGGCAGATTTTTTGGAGTTTTACGTGCAACGAGCAAAACGCTTTGAAAATAGCAGCTGCCGTGCGTTGCCAAAATCGCTTCGCATTGATCAGAATTTTGCATGGCTTGGATTAAGTTTGGGTAAGTTGGATCGTTGGTTTTGTATTGGGGATTATGTGAGTTGTGATTTAAGTGTGATTTATGAGGCAAAATATTTGAGGAATTAAATGTATGCTAAATGTTTTACGGTTGTTTTGGTTATTAGTGGGTGTGGTTATATTTTTGGTGAGCAGAGTGAGATAAAAATTTAATATATTATTTCAGATTACACCGTGCGACAGCATTTTTCACACCGGAAAAAATCCATATGGGCGTGAAACTAGAGACCAAACATAGTAATACTGCGTACTCAGTTTTTTATTTCTACATCTTTTGTCCTTTTAAAAGGACTTAAAAATTTTGAAGGGGATACAATTTTTAAAAAAATATAAAAATATTTAACCTTGTTAGAATATGGCAATATGTATATCAAATGAAAGAGGAAAGGCTCAAGAATTGAAACAAAATTAATGTTTTATCTATTTGTAAAAAAAGGATATGAAAAAGGTCCTTTGAAAATTGTAATCCTTTATATCCTTGAAAATTTACATCGAATTTTCTTGAAAACTAAGTATGTTAAATCCCCAAATCTCCCTGATCATGTGTCAAAATTTCATTACTCTAACTTTATTAGTTCGAAAGTTATTAAAAAAAAGGCGGAAGCTGCAATTCTAATGAAGTACAAAAATTCTAATTTATTTGAGTATCAGTAATTTAAATAATAAAAAGATACAAAATCAATGAAGCGAGAATAATGAAATTTTGACACGTGATGAAGGAGATTTGGGGTTTTAACATACTTACTTTTGAAGAAAATTGGATGTAAATTTTCAAGGATGTAAAGAATTAAAATTTTCAAAGGACCTTTTTCATATCCTTTTTTACAAATAGATAAAAAATCAATTTTATTTCAATTCTTGAGCTTTTCCTCTTTCATTTGATATACATATCGCCATATTCTAACAAGGTTAAATATTTTTATATATTTTTTATTTTTTATCCCCTTCAAAATTTTGAAGTCCTTTTAAAAGGACAAAGGATGTAGAAATAAAAAACTGAATACGCAGTATTACTATGTTTGGTCTCTAGTTTCACGCCCATATGGATTTTTTCCGGTGTGAAAATTTTTTTTAATTTTTGTCGTACGGTGTTATATTCAATCATGATTACAGACAAAATCTGAACTCTTAAAGAATTCAATACATACGAGAGTGGTCCAACAAGTTTTTGACCTCAACATAAAGATGGTATTACTCATCAACGAAATGACTTTTTTGAAAGGTGTTCACCAAAATCTCAGCCATTTTGAATGGACAGTTAGTGTTTGACAATGATTTGAGTCAGTCGATGTGAGGATTTTGTTTAAAATGGGAATAAAATCGAACAAAGAAAAGTGATCCAACAGATCTCAGAGAGCTGCAATAAGCCTGGTTTGGTACGTTGTACCACAATGATGAAGTCTGACCCTATAGCCCATTCTGGGTGGAAGGAGGAAGCAATTGAGTTAATGTTGGCCGTTTCGCCAGATCAACAGGCCCTGAACAGTGGCACATAGTCTTCTTCTTTATCTACCAAACCACAGCTGTGGCAGTACTCTTTGAAATAAAGACCTGGTCGTTGCTCTAATGTCATCCAGCGGTCTAATGACCCCTTCGGTCTAACATTCCATCTTAAAATGCCGTCAGCAAATTTATAAATAATTCTATTCATAAATTTACCATACAAACAAAGAAACCTGTTTAAGTTTACTAATAAACCTGGAATTTAGCAAAAACGCAAAAAAATGTCGCATTAGTCAAAAAATAACAATGCCACTGAGTTATCTCCGTTCGCTGTCCAAATTGGCAAATTTTATAAAATAAATTTTTTTGAAATAACCATTTGTACCTACAGACATCCCAGACATCCAAAAATAAATGCAGACTTTAACAAAAGCAGAAGCCGCCAGCGGCCAGCGGCCAGCAACGTTGACCGTTGGCGGCGGCACACCATAACAAATTCCATTTATTTCCAATCAACAAGCACACAAAAGCGATTATGTAACTTTGGTCAAAAACTATTTAGCTAATAACCGTTGAAAACTAAAGTCATCCATATTGTTTTGGTGTGCCTGGTGCGCCAAATTGATAAAAGATACAAAGTAAAAAAAAAACAACAGACACAGCTAGAAAATGAAAAAAAACAAACTGAGGCTTGTTTTGTTTTACAATTGTTTTTGTTGTTTGTATGTATGTATGCACGTTGCCACTGGGGCACAAATGCAGCTAAACAACAATGAAAATGCATTCATTTTGTAAATTTTTTTGTTGGTTATGCTTTTTGTTTTTTTTTTCTGTAATGTAAAAGCAAAAGTGTTATGACACACAGTGAGCAAATGTAAGGCAAACATTTTGCTTTATAATTTTTTAAAAAGATAAAATTTACGAGTAACGGTTAGTATGACCCAAATTATGCAGACACTTTTATATACAATTTTTTGTTTTGTTAATAAAAATAAATGTTATATTTATAAAGAAAAAATTTGTTAGGTACTGAAGGCATAAAGACGACTTTTAGATTATACTAAAGTTTATTAAAAAAATATTTTAATAATGGCAATAAAAAGATTTCGCGTAATAAAAAAATTCATTATTTTTAAATTAATTAATTAATTAATTCATATATAAATAAATAAATAAATAAATGAATAAATTATTTAATTATTATGCAGACACTTTTATATAAAATTTGTTGTTTTGTTAATAAAAATAAATGTTATATTTATAAGGACACATTTTGTTGGGTACTGAAGGCATAAAGACGACTTTTAGATTATACTAAAGTTTATTAAAAAATATTTTAAAAATGGCAATAGAAAGATTTCGTGTAATAAAAAACAATCTATTATTTTTGCATGAAATTTATGACTCTCATTTGCATAGTTAATATAATCCGATTTAGATCAAATATGCACTATTTTGTTCGATAACTTGTTGTCATTTTAAGGATAAACTTTCCTATGTTAATTGTTTAATGCAATTAAAAAAGCGGAAACTCTTACTGTACCCTTTTTTAATAAATTAATAAATAAAAACAGAAATAAATAAATATATAATCAAATAAATAAATAAATAGGTAAATTAGTTAATAATAGTAAACAGTAATAGGTAAATAGTTAAATAAATAAATAAATTGATTACTTAAGAAATAAATAAATAAATGAATAAATGAATAAATAAATAAATGAATAAATAAATAAATAAATAAATAAATAAATGAATAAAAAAATAAACAAATAAATAATTGAATAAATAATAAATAATAAATAAATAAATAAATAAATAAATAAATAAATAAATAAATAAATAAATAAATAAATAAATAAATAAATAAATAAATAAATAAATAATAAATTAATAAATTAATAAATCACTCCATTATGTCTCTTTTATCGAAATCTTCGTCCCTGTTAGTAAGAAATTGGCCCAGTCGATTTTGACGAGCTTCTCCTGAGGCAAATTTTTCACTAGCAAAATCATTTGTTATAGATAGGAACAGTTGGAAATCACTTGGTGCCAGGTCCGAACTATAAGTTGGATCTATAAGAATCTCCCAACCGAGCACCCTAAGTTTCTGCTGAGTCATTATCGATGTATGTGGCCTGATGGAACACAACTTCGCTCTTATTCTTCCATCCGTTTCAAATGTGTGTTGTAGACATGTTGAAAAAACAGTGTTGCATACACATATCAAGCGGGTGGAATTTGTGGGCCCATATAAAGGCCTAAGTGTGTCTCATACAGAGGCAGCCACTACAACCTACCTTCACAATTCAACTTTTCTAAAAACCTAAACATTCTCACCCTTCAAAAACAATCACATAACCTTAAACCTTCTCCCTCAACTCTTGTCTGTCGATAAATCTATCAGCCAGTTCTCTAATACTTCAAGTTTTCTTCAATGCGCTGCGCAAACAAAATTATTTAACCTTTACGAAAAGCCAATCAGATATTTGTAATACATTTTTATGAAATTATAATTTGTCAACTCGAGAGATATAAAATGCAATTGATCAATGCGGCATTATCGCAACAACACCAATGAAACGCATAAATTAGACAACGACACGCAAATGTCGAATTGCAGTCGACAGCGGATTGTCAGACGCGGCACCAGACCGCGGCGAAACTTTTAAACACAAACAACGACAGCAACAACAATTCCACAAAATATCATAAAAGAGCCCAACTCAAAGCAATGGAGTGAACAAATGTTTTGTTGTGTACGATGTGGAGACGAAGCAGAAAAAGCGTTACAAATATGAAATCACAAAGGAAGCAGAAAAACGTAAAAAAAAATCAAACAGCAAAAAATTGAGATGAAAAATTTGTAACGAAACATTGAAATACCGTGGCGAGCGCATGACGACGATGACAGTTCAAAGCTGATTGCGGATCATGATTGGTAACGATCAGTCGGCGGCAAAGACGTAACGCAAATATCGACAACGGCGCATGAGCGACGAGCGACGGCTGTTCATGATTTCGGGCAGCCGAAGGCGCAAACGTTTGGTAGGACTTGCAAAAAACACATTTTTTCATTTTTGTATTTTTTGTTTTTTTAATGTATAAAAAAAAATATTAACAACAATCGGGGAATGCCTTTTATGCAAACCGAAAACGGGCTCGTGGTGCGCTGGAAGCGGAAATACAGTTGAAGGAAACGTGGTGGAAGAAGCAGCACACATTTTGTGCCTTGGCCACATCGAACACGAACTGCGCCGAATAGTGTGGTTGTGCTTAAGTTTTGCTTATAAGTATTTTATTTTACTTTTGCTTCTTGCTGCGCTCAGTTTTAATGACTGTTTTGGTGGCTTTTTCAATTTCGGTGCTTTCAGTTATTTGGCAAAAAAAAAAACACCACAAAACAACCAAATAACAACGCACCGATGACGGACTGACAACACCTACGGCGTTGGTGGTTTTTACAACTTGGCAGCAACATAAAAACCAAAAACAAAAAACAAAAAAAAAACATGCAACAAACAACTTGGCAAAAGGAAAGGGAATGGCGCACATTATCGCCCATCAGCACAAACTTTTCAATAATTTTTTTTCGCTCGATTGCCTTTTGTGCTGCAACTGGCCGCATTGCTGGAAGCTTCCAAATTGCCAACGAAACACATTAAAAAACAATAAAGCGGTTGTTGTGGGGTCCGCTTTGTCGTAAGATGTCATAGGTTAGCAAAATTGCTTGCGGTTTACTGGGACGATTTTTTTGCTTTCGACGCCGACTTGCCTCAGCAATAGGCACACAAAAACGACAATCACTGTTTTATAGGTCAATAAGTGAGGCGAATTATAAACAAAAACAACAACAACAACATTAACAACATGTAATATTAGCGATTACACGCAAACTGATGGACGGTCTGAATTTTCAGCACATAAAAATATTTGCCAGTGGCAACGTTTATGAATGTAACCGAGTTTGTGGTTTCAAATTTTCCTATATTTGGATTTAAAAGTTGAAAAACCAAGTAGATGTTGTTAGAAAGATGAGATTTCGTACTAAAGATACTTTTCAGACAGTTGTATTGATGGACACCAAATAAAAGATACTTTTCAGACAGTTGTATGACGGCCTGACTCTGTTTTGTTTGATGGACACCAAATAAAAGAGAAAATAGGCGAAATTGTATAGTTTTTGAATTGTCTACTGTGACCTGTTCCTCTACGGTCAAACTTTTTATTCGAACCTGTACTGTCAATAATTGGACTTTCCTAAGGAGGCAACTGCCCAAATGCAGCCAGCTTTAGCCAAAAGGGCCGAAATTGTGTTTCCTCAGGACATCCTCAGGCCAAACACATCGATAGTGACTCACCACAAGCTTAGGTCCTCGGTTGTGAGATTCTTATAGATCCATCTTATAGTCTGGACCTATAGTCAAGATTCATTGAATAGAAGATTGCGCCTTCTGGGAGAAAATAAATTTGAAGCCGCACCAGTGACGTCATACAAAATTGTTTGCTATTGGCTGAAAGTGTTGATATAATTTTGGAGAGATATTAGCACTCGTTTCTTTCTATGAAAGAAACGAGTGCAAATTCATTCTTTCGAATGAATTTGTTGTTGAAAAATTTTACTCAAGAAAAGCTTGTAAAAATCAACTATCCCAGAGATTTGCCAATAGGGGTGAGAGATTTTATAACAGAGGATGGAATGGAATTACTTTAATCCTTTCGACCCCAAAGTTGCCTGAGAGCAACTTCACCTATTTGTCATCTTATAGCAAAAGCTACGATTGATTTATGGGTTTTATTTAAGTAGGCGCCAACAAATTAATATTTTTAGAAGTGAATTCAAGGCAAATTACAAAAATTTTGCTGTTATGCCCAAAATAATTTCCAATAATTTGCAGCGATATCGGGGAAAGTTTGTGTTCTAATTGAAGTCTACGAATTGGGCGCGTTTGATCAAAACCCTGTTTCTTTGATAACGGTTAAATAAAATCAAAAAGTGATAATTTTGTATTATTCCATAAATATGAAATAATTTTTCTGTAATTACAAAATATTGATACAAAATGAATTTAACCCGTTTTAAGTTAAAGTTGTTCAAAAGTAAACTAGCTCTTGAACTCTAACGAAGAGGCGTGGCGACTTCAAATGTCGTATGCACTCTTCTTAGGAAAGTATTTCATGATTTAAATACCAAAAAGTAATATCGAGACACAGGATAAAATTCGGGGTCGAAAGGGTTAAAAAGACAAGAAGTTCCGGACCAAAACGGTGCATATTTGAACTTAATCGGATTATTCTAATTATGCCAAATAAAGCCTTCAATTTTATGAAAAAATAATATATGTATTTCTTTTCATTATATCTTCTGTGACTTCATATATGTTAGTATTATAGTTACTAAACAATTTCCAGCAGCCACGCCCTTTTCTGTGTGTTTTGTCCACACCAAGAGATCTCCAAGAGATATCCACCCATAACTCACTAACAAATTCATCCCTTGGCCAATCAACCCAACAGAACTCAACTCAACCAAAATGTTGCTCTAATTTTGAACTTTCAAAATGGCGTTGAACTTCTTCAAGAGTTTATTAACAGCGCACAGCGTTATGTAATCTGTATTGCAGGTTGGGCCGTCAACCTGACCCAAGGGCCTCCAGTTCAAATTCAACCATTCTTTTTATATTTTCACCGCTTTAGTACTTCCTCGAATGGCCAAATCGGCAAGTCAAGTCTCTTCTGGTGCGATTAGGCAATGTCAACGCACGCAATTAACTGCGCGGCCAAAGCAACAACACCGACTGACTGACTGACTGACTAAGCTCAGCCATGTATAGCCGCACTACATAAATTCAAATGGTGCTGAGGTGCGCTTTTAATAAAAAACCAACAACAAAAAAAAAAATAAAAATAAATAATAATGAAAGAAAAAAGAAAAGCCAGAGCTAAATTAAAAATTTGCAGCGACCAAGTGCTGTGCCCGTGGGGGGTGGGGGCACAGAGCTCGCAACAAAGACACCACTGGCGAATGGCGCAACGAAGAAGAGGCAGCCAAGTTGGCAGTGCAGACGCCGGACCAAAGAAAAAATACACAAAAATGGCCAACTGGCGACGAGGCGCTGAAGTTCGGGATAGTGTTGGCAACAGCGACAGTAAAACAATAACAACACGAACAGCTACAGCGCAACCAGTTGGGTTCTTAATGAATTGCAAAATGTGGCGTGGCAGAGGAGGGCGAAATGGTGAACGTGCCGTGTGGGCAGAGCGCGTTTGGCATGCCGGCCGGCTGGCCGTCGCGTCGCGTCGGTGGGCAGGTCAATGGTGAGGCAGCAACGGCAGCAACGGCAGCGACGGCCACAGCTGCACGCTGCGGGCTTCAGGGAATGCGCGCAAAAATCCGAAATTAATTTAACAAAATTTTAATTGCTCATGTCGTTCGTTGTCGTTGTTTGGTGGTTTGTTCGTCATTGTTGTTGTTGTTTTTGTTTTATTATTTCTGCACACATTTTGCGTGCCAACGGCGGCACTGCCGTGGTCGACCAACAACGTTCATCGCCTCATCATCAGCAGACACAGACACAGCAGTGTATACAACAACAACAACAACAACAACAATAATACTGCTAGCGAACAACATTTGGTATTTATGGCGGCGCGTACAAGTTTAAGGTCATGACTACAATAACAAAACAACAACAACAACAACCAACCAGCAAACATTAAGTCGAAGGAAAGCAAACAAGAAGCGGCATCAACGTGGCTAAAGCTGAGATGAACGAAACAAAAAAAAAACCACAACAGCTACACAACAACAAAAATGCAAACAGCAGCGTGAACGCGAGGGCGAGGGGTGGTGGGAGTGGTTGCTGCAAATTTGTATGTAAGCTCACGTCCAAGATCAAGTCCAACTTCCAGTCATATGCACGAAAGTCATGTTAAGCTGTTAAGCGCAAATATAAACACCCCAAGTGAAAAACAAGAAGAAGAAGAAGAAGAGCAAAGATCCATAGCAGCCCGGAAGGGGGAGGCAAACATAAGTGAAAAATAAATAAATAAATAAAAATGTTGGCTTACAATTGACAGATGCTTTGCTGCAATTGCAACAACAACAACAACAACAACAAGAATAAAAACAACAATAATAGCAGTAACAACAACTACGAATGCAACAAATTAAATAGGCTGGCATGTTGCGGCAGTATGTGAAATTTTGTTGGTAGCAAGCGGCAAAATAATAGCAACAACAACAATAAGACCATAGCATCATTTTGTAGTCGTCATCTTGAATTCGTGAAAGAGACCACTTTAGCCGGAATATTCAAGCAACTCTGTCTACTTGTCAGCCATTTATACGCGAGGCGCACAGACAGAAAGATAGTCAGCCAGCCAGCCAGCACGTCCAACAGTGCATCAGTTCGGTCAGAGCGTCAGTCAGTTAGATGGTTGGTTGGATGGGCGGCAGTCAGTCGTTGCTTGAGCTTAGGCTGAAAGTGTCCAGACCGGCATCGGTGCCAGTTTTAATGCCGGCAATGGCACTGTGCCGCTCGTCATCGATGCTGCTTGAATGATCGTTGTTGTTGTTGTTGTTGAGGTTGTTGTCGATTGGGTTGTTGCAGCCATTGACTGTTCATGTGTCTATCCTTATTTGTACAAGTTGCCAACACAACATCACCATTTCATTTTGTACACTCGCAATGGCCGTCGGACAGCGCGACAGAGAGATAGACGGACAGACACGGACAGACAGACAGACGGACGAGCGCACAAAGACAGTCAGACCAGTTGCGGCCGTATTAACGTCAGCAATGCAAAATCAATCGACCGAAATTGGTATGTGGCAAACAAAAATTTTAATTTTAATTTTGTTTTATTTTATTTTATTTTAATTTATTTTATTTTATTTTATTTTGTTTTATTTTTTTTCATTTAATTTAATTTAATTTTATTTTTTTATTTTATTTATTTTATTTTATTTTATTTATTTCATTTTATTTTATTTTATTTTATTTTATTTTATTTTATTGGATTTTATTTTATTTTATTTTATTTTATTTTGATTTGATTTGATATGAATTGATTTGATTTGATTTGATTTGATTTTATTTTGTTTGATTTGATTTTATTTGATTTTATTTGATTTGATTTGATTTGATTTGATTTGATTTGATTTGATTGGATTGGATTGGATTGGATTTTATTTGATTTGATTGCATTTTATTTTATTTGATTTGATTGGATTTGATTTGATTTGATTTTATTTGATTTGATTTGATTGGATTTTATTTGATTTGATTGGATTTTATTTGATTTTATTTTTTTATTTTATTTTATTTTGTTTTATTTTATTTTATTTATTTTATTTTATTTTATTTATTTTATTTTATTTTATTTTATTTTATTTTATTTTATTTTATTTTATTTTATTTTATTTTGTTTTATTTTATTTATTTTATTTTATTTTATTTTGTTTTATATTATTTTATTTTATTTGATTTGATTTTATTTGATTTGATTTTATTGGATTTTATTTGATTTGATTTGATTTGATTTGATTTTATTTGATTTTATTTTATTTTATTTTATTTTATTTTATTTTATTTTATTTTATTTTATTTTATTTTATTTTATTTGATTTTATTTTATTTTATTTCATTTTAACTAATTAATTTCTTTTATATTTTTGTTAGGCTTAATTAATTTGACTAATAAACAAAAAACTATATAATAACAAGAAATAAAAAACATAAAATAGTTTAGAACCTTTCATGTGACCAACAATTGAATTTAAAAACAAATTTCTCGTCAAAAAATCATTAACATGTTTGAAAAGTATTTTAAAAAAATTCGTTAGTTAAATATTTGATTCATTAATTTTTTTTAAATTTTATTAACTATTATAATAAACTAACTAATTTGCATTCCCAATAACTTAGTGAATATTCGAATTGCTGCCCCCTTCATTGTCCATCAATAACTTTTCTTGCACCAAATCGAAATTCCTTGGACCGACTGTAGCGGCTGCATCACATACAGAAATGTTAAAGATCCTATACAAAAAAAAACAACAACAAAAACAATTCTGTGAATAAAATTACCATTGGCCAGAATCGTTTCAACTCATGAAGTGCAATAAAAATATTTGAGTTGCCATTTCAGCGAAAATGCAAACAAAACGACAGCACACTAACTGCTGACTAGCTGACGCTGAGCTGCACTGCCTCACAGTCAGACAGGTATGTCGGGAATCAGCCAGCCAAATGGACTAATTCCTGTGGGGAAATGTGGCATCCGTTGCGGCTGTGGCCATGGCTGTTGCCTATTGCTGGCTCAATTTTAGGGTAGCCAAACGGCGACAAGGGCAGCTGCTCATATCTGTGTGTGTATGTGTGTGTGTGTGTGTGCTGAGTGGCTGGGCGCTGGGTCGGTTTGACAGGTAGTCATGGAAATGATATGCGCATTTGTAATGCAAACATGTGCAATGTGCAAAGCATTTTCCCCCCTCGACGCCCTGCCACCATTTGCTGCATTTTACCGCTTTTGCGAGTTTTTCACATTTATTCACTCGCTCATTGTGAACTTTGATTTTGCTTTTTATTGCACATTGATTGTTGATTGAGTTTTGCTCGGCGAGTTGCGAACCAAAATCCCTTTTGTAGTCATCAGCATCAGCGTTCGTCGCTGTCGCTGTCGTCGTCGTCGTCATTTCTCATGCAATTCCCTTTTAGCATTTTTGCGTGAATTGACAGCATTTTAAGAGGTTTTCGACATAAAATGCTTTTATCGATTGGGTATTTTAAAAATTGCAATTTGTTGCATTTTCAAGTTGATTGAGCGCGGCCTTTGTGACCACATATGTGTGAGTGTGTGTGTGTGTGTGTGTGATTGCGGTGAGGTCTTGCCGAGGGAAGTTGGCATTGGAAGGAAGTGTTCGTAGAGAGGAGAATATAAGTAGCTCAAGTTTTTTTGCAGCAGATGTTAGTGAATTTTTTTTAGAGAGCAGCTTGTGTGTAGTTTTTTTTGAAGCTTATATTTGAAATGTGTGCGAGAAGTTGGCGTTGGGAAGTTGGCGATGCCTGCCGTGTGCAGTTTTATGTGGAATTACTCTACGTCAGTCAATTTTAATAGACGTTACTGAATTCCTCTCGAACTAATCATGTCATTTACTTAGTTATGTGTGTCTAATGGTAGTAAGTTTTATTGCTTTCTATGATTTTTCCTGGGAGATGCGTTAGGAAGTTGCTTAGACAACATAGAGTCTAAAGTCGCATTATCAAAAATGAATTATTTGAACAGCTCTGCTAAAAGTTGAAAAGGTGGGGAAAATGTGTCTCGGGTACTAAGATTTTATCATTTTATCTAATATTTGAAAGCAATACAGAAGCATGCGTCCTTAGTTAAGGTTTTTTTCACGTCCCATTTAAATATTCAGATGATCTAAAAACTGACTTTTTCTTAAATTAGATTTAAAAAATAATAAAAATTGTTCAAACATTTTTCAAATATGCTAAACCTATTTCGATACCTGAGACTCAAAACCAAAATAAGCACCACAGATCCTTTTTTGTAGTTAAGAAACTGTCCAGCAGCCAAGTTTTCCTTATTTACTTAAGTAGCTAATCACAAAAAGTCGCTACTGAATCTTCAAATAAAAGAAAAACACAACATTGTTCTTTGGACATTTTGACTATGCGATCGATTTCTCTGGTCATGTCAAGTAATGACAGAACGTCTATTACTTTGCACTTCAGATATTCAGTCTTATCCGTTGGGATCTTTCATAAATTTTCGTGTCAAATAAACTTTTTGTATACTTAGCTGTATACTTAAAAAAATAAATATTTTTAATATATATTTTCTTATTTCCTAAAGTGAACAATGTATAAGGCTGCAGTTGTGCACTAAGAAAGTCAGTTGCATGATTAAAAATTCTTGAAAAAAAATTGAATCAACATTTAACATCCCAGTGACCAATTGAGCAGCTTGTTTATTATTATTTGATTTTCAAATATGATTTTATTGACCGTAAATTATTTAACTCAATCTCAGTTAATGTCTATGGATGTAGAAATGATTTTTTTTAATTCCCTCCATGGTTATTCAGGCATCAATAAAATTATTGATTGATATTGATTATTGTAAAATGTCTCAAAAAGCTTTGAGAGATTGTCAAATGAACTGTTGCCATCAACGAAGAGTATAAGCAGAGGTTTTTCTATACTTATGAGCGTTGGTAGGGGCAATTCTTCTAGCAAGTCTTTCTGAAGGCGAGGGAGATCCTACATAAAGAAGCTATAATATTACTGCGATTTCATAGTTTAATCTCTTTTTGACTGACTGATTTAGTTGCACAGATTCAGAGGCTATACGTCTCTGGCATTAGACCTAAGAAAAGCCGTGATCTCCTAGTCTTGAGTCAATGTTTTGGAAAGCTCTGATATTGTTTTAACTGCATTTTTATCTCTGCAGTTCTGCCAGATATCTCTAGATGAGAAACAACATTTAACTATATGGTATGACAACTTCAAAGCATTGCTGAATAATTTTTTAAGGAACTACTTAGCAGCTTTGATCATTGCAAGTGATACTTAGTGATGATTGCTTTTCTTCCAGCTGATCTTTACAATGAACACAGATGATCTCGCTTTATAGCTAATCAAAACTACTGAACGTCAGATCAATATTAAGAGTCTTCATGACATCGCAACGGTCTCAATTGGTTGACATAGACCTAGACAACATATAATTTCAACAAGGCGGTGCAATGAGTCACACATTGATCAGTGACCTAAGCTACTGAAGATCAGAGTAGTATTAAGAGTCTCCATGACATCCACAGAACTTATTGTTTGGATTGGATTTGGGTCATGTGGCGTCATAAATTTTCCGAAATGAGTCAATGACGAACTGTTTTGAATCATGTGAACACCAGAAAGACCATTGCGGTATTTTTGACGGTTTTTTAAATATCTGTTTCTGTGTTTTTTTAATATCTGTATTTTCTTTAGTATAACTATCAACTTTTGCCATGGTGACTTTTATTTCTTTATTGTGGAAAATTTTATATTTTTTAAAAATTTATTTTGTGAAAAATTAGCCAAATCCGTTGTGTATCTTTCGAGATATCAGTGGATAGGATATGTAGTCTTTGTAGGTATGGAAAACTTGCGGTCTTTCTAGTGATAACTGATTTTTACTGGCCTTAAGCGGATGACTTGGATCTGTACGATAAGTGGTTCCAACAGAACAGAACAAATTGGGCATTAAACTCAACCATTGTATAGCACAGCAGTATCAAAAGTCTCTATGACATCCAGACAACTTATTGTTTGGTGTGGATTTTGTTTAGGTGAAGTTACTGCTCGATACATTTTTTTAAACAAGTTAACAATGAACTCCATTTGAAGCAGATGGGGAAAGGAATGGAAGTAGTTCCCATTAAAATTTTTTTTTGTATTCAAATAATGCAAAATAAAAAGTAGGTTGAAATTTGACATACAATTCAGAGGCTAAAAAAGGAGGTAGGTCCTTCTTCTTCCCTTTTTAAAAACAAAAGACACAGCTACTGCACAGCCAAGAAAAGAAGCGCGACGTATTATCTCAGTATCAGTGATGCACACAGGAGGGGTTTAGGGGTTCAAACCCCCAAAAACAAAAATTGTTGATGCAAAATATGGTTTTAAATGGAATTGAGCTCAAAAGTTGTACGCAAACCCGCGCCCCCCAAATGAAATCCTGTATGCGCCACTGCTCAGCGTCATCACTTACCGTTCATAATTCAATGGCACTTCAATGTACTATATATACAAAATATACTATATATGTATTATATATACAATATATATATTTACACAAAAATAAAATAAAATCCATTATTTTCAGCTATGTGTATGTACTGTATGTGCTCTAAGTCTTAAACGGTTGAAGATTACGTTTTAATTTTTTTTGTGGAGAATTAGTACATTTGAAGCTTTAACTTACGTTAAAATAATTAAAAAAAAAGTGTCGAAGTTACTCAAATATCGATTTCAAATTTTCACTTCCGGTTTAATAATTAATAATTGACTGGCACGACAGCCCGCTTACGCGAGACTAAGGCCTAGCTTCCCGCAACCACCCGTGTTGTGCGTGTGAATTTGTACGTGGGTGGAAGGGACCTACAGTTTTATGCCGGTTCCGAACGGCAGGCTTTTTTCAGAAGCAATTTTTACTCTCAGAGGTTTGCCATTTCCAGCTGAGAGGACAGCCGCCGAAAGAGAAAACGAGTTTTCCCGTTATTTTTTTTTTTAGGTATTATTACAGGCAGTATTTGAACCTGAGGTCGCTGCCTTCGACTCGCGGTCTAACGCACTAACCAACTGAGCCACGGCGGCTGCCACTTTAACTCACAGAGAGTTAAAAGTACTTCCGTAAAAAAAAATTAAAATTTAGAATTCGACAAAAACAAAAAAACAACAACCGTTTTACTATAAGAAACAATACTTTTTAGTTTTTTTTACAAATTAATTGATACAGATAATAAGCATCCAAAAATTCATGACTTTATGTTTAGTCAATTTTTAGAAGCTCATAACTCAGCGAAAAAACATCATACGAAAAAAAAATTGGGTGTACACATCCACGTCTACTAGAAGTATAACTGACCAGAATATAAACAAAATTCATTTTTTGGTTTGTCCGCTTGACGTGAAATGCCCCATATATCTGTCATATTTCACTTAAAAGTGCTTTAATCAATTTTTAAGTTCAGACACTTTCAATGGAAAATCGTTAATGTATGTCTACAAGGCGACACAAAAGTCATCACCCTATCGAAAGATGATATAATTACCAAACATCAATTCTGTTTTGACTTTTGTGAAATAACAGATATTTCTTCTACTTAAATTTTGCATATGTTTACTTCATTAGTTGGCCTGCTGTGAGTGTAGTTGTCGAAAGACAATTTTCTGTGTTTGAGTGCTTTGAAGTTTGAACAAATGATCGTCTGACCAGTGATCCAAGGCCTCAAACTCTAAGCCGTCAAGCGATTATTTCTGTTTTACTATGGCCAACTAAAAACATTTTCAATACTAATCATAGCTTTTAATTTTTTGCTTTTATCTTTTAGTTGGTTTTTTTTAAATGATTTGGCTTGAAAATTGTCTCACATGTCAAGTTGGCAATAAAAATTCTTGCTCGGTTCCCAACACATAAATCCCAATTGACCAAACCATATATGCGGGTGTAGCGTTCGCATTCGTTTGTAATAAACCTTTTTAAAATTCACATGAATTAACAATTTATGCAGCATCAACTAGGCGCTGAGTTGGGGGCAAGGAAGAGGGAATGAGCTGGCCGAGCAAAGATAGCTTTATAACGACGTCATTTGCTGCTACAAAACAATTTAATTAATGTTGTGACCTACCACAACCGGTTTGTGGGCATTTTTTTATTACAAGACAGCAACAACAACAACAACAATAAAGTCCAAAACAGCAATAGTCAGCAATATAACGCAGACAGACAAGCAAAAAGACAACAGCAACAACAAATAAATATGAGCTAAACGCCACTTTGGTTAAAATGCGGTATTAAATTTCTATATGCTGGGCCCACGACAAGCACACATAACGCGCCCGAACACGGCACGGAGCGACTTAATTGCTGGGCCGCTTAAAAATAGAATAAAGTACGCCGGAGTGTGGCGAGCTATGTGCTTCTGTTGTTCTTGTTGTAGTTGCTTAGCTGTTATTATTATTATTATTATTAAAACAAGTTGGCTTAATGCCCACAAAGTAATGCCGTAAAGTAATTTAATATTAAGCAAAGCCAACAACAACAACAACAACAACATTAACAGCCAAGTAAAATCATACAAGAATAATGGCGACCAACAACAAAAAAGTGCTGGCGTGCAAGAACAACGCTTGTGTACATGTTGACTTTAGTGCTGCGAATTTTTTTCCCCCTCTCGAGTCTTTTATTTTTGCAATTTTTGTTTTTGTGTTTGTTATGTGCTCTCAAGTCAAATAAGTGCGTATGGTCGCCGCTTAACCCTTTCGACCCCAAAGTTGCCTGAGAGCAACTTCACTTATTTGCGATCTTATAGCAAAAGCCACGATTGATTTATGGGTTTAATTTAAGTAGGCATCAACAAAATAATATTTTTAGAATTTAATTCAAAGCAAATTACAAAAATGTTACTGTTATCTCCAAAATAATTTCCAATAATTTGCAGCGATTTCAGGGAAAGTTTGTGTTCTAATTGAAGTCTACGAATTGGGCGCGTTTGATCAAAACCCTGTTTCATTAATAATGGTTAAATAAAATCAAAAAGTGATAATTTGGTATTTTTCCATAAATATTAGATGTTTTTTCTGTAATTAAAAAATATTGATACAAAATTTATTTAACCGTTTTAAGCTAAAATAGTTCAAAACTAGCTCTAGAACTCTAACAAAGAGGCGTGGCGACTTTAAATGTCGTGTGCACACTTCTTAGGAAAGTGTTTAATGATTTAAATACCAAAAAGTAATATCGAGACACAGGGCAAAATTTTGGGGTTGAAAGGGTTAAGGCACAGCAACAACTTGAGCGCAGCGCAAAAGCGAATGCGGCAATAATAGACACAAGTTGCGACTTGATAAAAAGTAAAACTTCTAATTAACTGCAGCCAGAAGCTGACTGAGGTTCGCTGAGGGAACGGCGTGCGTTGCATTTAAGGGGTTACACCACTGTAGAATTTTCAAAAAATCGAAAAAATTTTTTTCATTGCAAAAGGTGATTTAGGGTCTTAAAAATAATATACCAAAAGATGAAGTGCGGGAAAAATGTGTACATGCCTGAATTTCGAGTTCTGCCGCAGGACCGCAGGATATACTACACACGATTTTACAGCACTGAAAACTTAAAACGCGTTTATCTCAAAACCACTTTTTTTGAGCTGGCCGGAAACATAACTCAAACAAATCTTTACTGATTGATTCAAAATTTTTACAGTACGTTTGAAATTGTTGTCTCCAGAGAGGTACGTATGGGTTTTTTGAAAAAGTAAATATTTTTTTTTTATAAACAAATTTTTGATGGTTTTTTTGGTCAAATTTTGAATTTTTTTCTCAAAATGTCGCCATTTTACGAAAAATCAATTTATCGAAAATTCGATACGTACTTCTCTTGCTACTGTAATATGGAATCAGAAAATGTTTGGTTTTTTGTTCCAGATCAAAAATTGTAGGAGCTAGGTTTCCGGCCGTGGACCCATGGGGGAAAAAAAAGCCAGCGAAGAAATGCTGCACAGTCGCCACTTTTTGTTTGAATTGCTTGAAATATATGTTTTTTTGTAGTTTAATATTGATATTAAAAAATACTTTTTACATAATTTCACTAAGCCCATTTTCTTTAGCTACAGAAATTCCCAAAATATGCCTTTTTTTTGTGCTCTACAGTGGTGTAACCCCTTAAGCGGCGGCCGCAAGCGGAGGCGGAAGCGGCACCAAGTGAAATCTGTTGCATGCGAGAAGTACACAAAAGAAAGGCAAAACTGCATATAGCAACTATTCTGTTGTTGTTGTTGTACTACGAGCAGCGTTTGTGATGCACTCAAAACTGCCAACCATATGAAAATGGCAAATTGTGAAATTGTGTAAATAGAAAAAGTTGCACTGGCGGCTCAAGTGTGGCTGGAATTTTCACACTTTAATGTGAACAATTCGAAATGAAAGCGCGGCTGCTTTGGATTGAATTTCGCTGGCACTGGAGCGGTAGCTGGCCGAACTTGGCCAGTGAGAAGGGAAACGGGCGAATTGAAACTGAAAATGGAAATGGAAAAATGCGTGTTGGCGACCTTGGCGCACATGAATTGCATTTTCATAAACGCAAATATGTACTGGTAGCTACACACACACATTCACACATACATACCAGTATGTAGTCTGACTATGTGGAAGTGAAAACAGCTGTTTTTTGTTGGCGACAGACGGATTGTTGGCAGTTGAATCGCTTAGAATGCGATTTATTGAGCTTTTTGCTCCACTTAAGCGTTGAATTCCAACACAAACAAGTTTATGAAGTTCGCATATACAGAAAGTCAGTTTAGTCGTAGAAGCATTTGTTTTGAATAGAGCATCCAATTTGAATTGAATTTAATTCTAATATAAAAATCTTTAAAAAGTATATTCAGTCAGTAAGTTTGAATATAGAAGCATTTAAGAACAGAGAAAGCGAAAGCATTTATTTAACCCTTTCGACCCCAAAGCTGCCTGAGAGCAACTTCACCTATTTGTCATCTTAGAGCAAAAGCTACGATTGATTTATGGGTTTAATTTTAGTATGCACCAACAAATTAATATTTTTAGAAGTGAATTCAAGGCAAATTACAAAAATTTTACTGTTATCCCCAAAATAATTTCCAATAATTTGCAGCGATATCAGTGAAAGTTTGTGTTCTAATTGAAGTCTACGAATTGGGCGCGTTTGATCAAAACCCTGTTTCTTTAATAATGGTCAAATAAAATCAAAAAGTGATAATTTTGTATTTTTCCATAAATATTAAATAATTTTTTTGTAATAAAAAAATATTGATACAAAATTTATTTAACCGGTTTTAAGCTAAAATTGTTCAAAAGTAAACTAGCTCTACAACTTTAACAAAGAGGCGTGGCGACTTCAAATGTCGTATGCACTCTTCTTAGGAAAGTATTTCATGATTTAAATACCAAAAAGTAATATCGAGACATAGGGTAAAATTCGGGGGCGAAGGGTTAAGAAATGAGTTGAGCTTTCAGTGAGGCTTTGAGAAGAGTCTTCAGTAATGCACCAAGAAGAATCCTGTTAGGGTTTTTCTTAAAATGGTAGAAAGGCAGTCGACTTTGCCTAAGAAAAGTCATGTTTAACTCTGAGTTGAGGGAGTTAAGAGAAGTCATGTTTAACTCAGAGTTAAGCTTTCGGCAAAGCTTTGAGAAGAGTCTTCAGTAATGCACCAAGAATAATCGTGTTAGGGTTTTTCTTAAAAGGTTAAAACAAGAGTCGACTTTGCCTAAGGGAAGTCATGTTTAACTCTGAGTAAAGATTTCGGCGAAACTTTAAAAAGACCTCTAAATAATGCACCAAGAAGAATCGTGTTAGGGTTGTTCTTGAAAGGTTTGAACGGCAGTCGACTTTGCGTAAGGGAAGTCTTGTTTAAGTTTTCGACAAAGCTTTAAGAAGAGTTTTCAGTAATGCACCAAGAAGAATAGTGTTAAGGTTTTTCTTGAAAGGTTAGAACTACAGTCAACTTTGCCTAAGGGAAGTTATGTTTAAACGTAAAAGAAAAGTTCATATAGCCAAATTTTTTAAATATAGAAGATTTTTCGAACAAAGGAAACGATTCTTGTTTCCAATGTCAAATTTTTGCAAACACTCTGGGAGAAGTTTTGATAGTCTACAAAAACGTACCAAGAAAAACCGTGGAAAGGTTGTTTCGATAGGCTAGATCGGCAGCCGAAGGAGCTCAAGGCACTTAAGCCCATGCGACACACTGTGACACCCAGTGGGGTACACAGGAAGGGGGTTTGGGGGTTCAAACCTCCCAAATACAAAAATTCCTGGTGCAAAAGATGGTTTCACATGGAATGGAATGAAATGGAATGGAATGGAATGGAAACCCCCGCCCTCCCCGCCCACTGGTGACACCCCAGTATGGTTTCCCTGTAGAAATCTACAATTTCCTGTGTGTCGGAGAGCATCACTTCGATTCAGGTTTCATAACAAACCTGCGCCAATGATTTACATTCCCTTTTGCCAGGTCAGCAAACCAAAGATCACTCAAAAGTGCAGAGTCTTCTACGATCTAAAGCAGAGTAATGATATATAAAGTGCTAGACATGCTTCTTCTTCTCAATAGCAGTAATTACAGAAAATGTCTAGCTTTTTATTTATTTTCTTAAACCGAGATTGTTGCACCTCATCGGAATTGGTGACCTCTACTGTTTGTCAGGTTTGAGTGGTCGTATTTATATGAGCAGAAAAATTGCCAAAATTGAACACCTGACCAGCTTAAATTAGCAGCAATTACAAACCAGGGCAGGCCTTGCAACAACTCAGCCAGCAAAATTGACAAATTCTGTAGATTTAATAATAACTTTTGCATATTTTGTTTGTTGTACTTGTTGCCATCGGCAGACGCTATGGTGTGAGTGCGTTTTTGTTGCTGTTTTGCATGCCACAGGGACAGCAAAAATGAAATAAAAGCAAAAGGTTTTCTTTTCATTTGTGAAATAAGATACCAAAGCCAACAAGCAACCAGACAGACGAACAGATATGCAAACGTACTTACTGACAAACAGATTGACAGACATATGGACAGACATACACGCACGTATGCACGCACGCCTACCGGCAATGGACGCTTACAGTGCAACAATTTCGACTTTTAAGGTTTCCTGAGCGTGTTGTTGCATTTGTTGACACTTTTAGCTGCAACAACAGTTGAAGTTGTTGGAGGAAGCAACAGCAGCAGCAGAAACTTGCTGGGAGTTTGACTTTGAGACAATGCTGTGATGCACTCTGGGCGATTTGTTGTTGTTGTTGATGATGATAATGTTGACTTTGTTGTTTTGTGCAAACAATGACTGGTTGCGGCGATGGATGGCTGGTTTGTTGCCGGTTTGCCTGTTTGGTTGCTTGCTTGGCTGGTTGGTTGGCTGTGTGACAGTGACTTTGGTCACATGTCGTCTGTCCTACACACTCACTACATATGTAAGTTGTGCCTATGTATGTATTGGCATATTATGTGCACATGTGGAATTTGCACAAATTGTTTATATTGCTTTGTTGTTGTTATATGCTTTTGTTGATTGTTTTATTTTATATTTCTTCTTGGTTTTATTTTTGTTTGTGTGCTGCTGCAAGGTTAGTTAGTAAGACTGAGTGCACTGAGTGGCTATCATCATTTCCAGTTTTTCTATGCGGCAGCATTGTTTTTACACGTTTTTGTTTGCATATTTACACTTTACGGTAGCGACAGTTTTACAATAACATGGAGTGCAGTTGCTTTGCTAAAAACAAAAAACAAAAACAACATCAAGGCTTTAGAAGAAAGTGATCAGTGCATTTTAAAAGTGTGTTGCAACATTTTTGGTTTTTGAGGAATTGAAAAAAGTCATACACAGTTTTTTTTAAATGGAAAAAATTATATTAAATGTAACTAAATTTTCGAAAAAATTTTTCTAATTTTTTTAGGCATATTTCAGATTAGTAGAAAGTGATCAGTGCATTTTAAAAGTGAAAGAAAGAAAAAATTACATTAAATGTAACTAAATTTTCGAAAAAAATTTTCTAATTTTTTTAGGCATATTTCAGATTAGTAGAAAGTGATCAGTGCATTTTAAAAGTGTGTTGCAGCATTTTTGGGTTTTTGATGAATTGAAAAAAGTCATACAAAATCTTGTTTTTAAATGGAAAAAATTACATTAAATGCAACTAAATTTATGAATTTTTTTTTAAATTTTTTTGGGCATATTTCCGATTAGAAGAAAGTGATCAGTGCATTTTAAGAGTGTGTTGCAACATTTTTGGTTTTTGATGAATTGAAAAAAGTCATACAAATTTTTTTTTAATGGAAAAAATTTCAATAAATGTAACAAAATTTTCGAAAATTTTTCTAATTTTTTGGGCATATTTCAGATTAGTAGAAAGTGATCAGTGCATTTTAAAAGTGTGTTGCAGCATTTTTGGGTTTTTGATGAATTGAAAAAAGTCATACAAAATCTTGTTTTTAAATGGAAAAAATTACATTAAATGCAACTAAATTTATGAATTTTTTTTTAAATTTTTTTGGGCATATTTCCGATTAGAAGAAAGTGATCAGTGCATTTTAAGAGTGTGTTGCAACATTTTTGGTTTTTGATGAATTGAAAAAAGTCATACAAATTTTTTTTAATGGAAAAAATTTCAATAAATGTAACAAAATTTTCGAAAATTTTTCTAATTTTTTGGGCATATTTCAGATTAGTAGAAAGTGATCAGTGCATTTTAAAAGTGTGTTGCAGCATTTTTGGGTTTTTGATGAATTGAAAAAAGTCATACAAAATCTTGTTTTTAAATGGAAAAAATTACATTAAATGCAACTAAATTTATGAATTTTTTTTTAAATTTTTTTGGGCATATTTCAGATTAGAAGAAAATGATCAGTGCATTTTAAAAGTGTGTTCCAACATTTTTTGGTTTTTGATGAATTGAAAAAAGTCATACAAAATCTTTTTCTTAAATGGAAAAAATTACATTAAATGCAACTAAATTTTTGAATTTTTTTTTTAATTTTTTTTAGGCATATTTTAGATTAGAAGAAAGTGTGTTGCAACATTTTTGGTTTTTGATGAATTGAAAAAAGTCATTCAAAATCTTTTTTTAAATGGAAAAAATTACAATAAATGTAACAAAATTTTCGAAAATTTGTTTCTAATTTTTTTTTGGCATATTTCAGGTTAAAATTAAATATTTTACAGTAAAAATTAATTTTAGACTAAATTAAAAATAAAGTCAAGACCACAGTTTGTTGTATGGAATTAAATATAGAACAAATAAATTCTGAAAATTTTATTTTTTTTTAAATTTTATCCAAAGCTTTTGAAATGCTTTTACAATTGAACGATTAAATAAAATAAGCATCTAACTTTTTAAATGAACTTTAAAATTATACAAAAGAAAGAAGAAGGAAAATCAAAAATTTGCTATCAGAATTCAAATAAGTCCAATAAACTCCTGAAAGTTTCATTCAAACTTCCAAATTAGCCTTAAAAACACTTAAAACTTTAGAACCTAAAAACTTTAGAACCTCCACTTTGAAGCTCAACAATTAATTATAACTTGCTTACTACCGACAGGCCGTTGTTGTTGCCTCTTAAGCATGAAACACCACCACCGCCTCATTGCCATCTAAACTACGTGACTACTTAACACTTGGTTGGAGCAGCACAAATCCGAAACATTTTACACATTTTACACATTCCTATTCATTTAGTTCTTCCACAGCTGGCTGCAGCTATTAGCAGTCGTTGCTCTTAAAATAGCAGCAACCAGCAACAAATTCAAATGTGACCACAACTGAACATTTTTATCGTTCTTGTTGTTGTTGTTGCTTTTATTGCATTGGCTGTTGGCTTTTAATGTAGCAAAGCAGTGGTGCTGATTCGAAGCTAAAAATAGCCAACTGCATACATTTTGCCCAGTTAAAAATAGCCAAAGTTGCCATGGGTTAGCAACTTAAGGTTTTTCTTTCGACTTTTCTACTGGCACTTTTTCTACTGTTTTCACTGTCTTCTTTTTTCGTATCTTCCACAGTTGCGTTTTTATCTTTTTTTCTACTGCCTGACTGAAGACACAAATTGGCGACTTTGCAAATTGTCGACTTTGATGTGATTGCCGGATAAATTTTGGTTATTTTCTGGTTAATTGTCAGTTAAAATGAAATGTAAATTAATTTTTGGTAATTTTTTTTTGGTTATGTAAGTATTTAAGTTCAGATTTGTTTCTTCACTTTCAAACGTAATCAAATTCAACCAAAAAAAAATATTTTAGTGCAAAATGTTGGTTGTTTGTTAAAAAGTTTAACTTCTGGTTATTTTCTGGTTATTTGTCGGTTATTTACAAGTTATGTTTCATTATCGTTAACTTCTTTATTTCTAGCCAAAATAATATAATAATAATAATTTTGTAAACATTTTTTTTGGAAAAATTTTCGGTTATTTTCTGGTTATTTTATTTGTTGGTTATTTTTCATCATTGTGAACTTCTTTATTTTATAGTATAATAAAAATAATAAAAAAATCGATTTACCTCAGCAATGTTTTGGGGTTCTGCTGTAAAGTTAAACTTGTGGTTATTTTACGGATATTTTCTGGTTATTTACCGGCTATATTTCATCATAATTAACTTCTTAATTTCTATTATATAACCAAAATTAAATAAAAATCTATTTACGAAAACATTCTGCTGGAAAGGCAAACTTTCAATTATTTTCTGGTTATATGTTGGTTATTTACCAGTTTTTTTATCATCGTTAACTTTTTTATTTTTATTAAACTTTCAGTTATTTGTTTTTACCAGTTATTTTTTTAAATAATAAAAAAATCTTTATACACAACATTCTGTAAAGTTAAACTTTCGGTTATTTTCTGGTTATTTGTTGTCTATTTACCAGTTAGTTTTCATCATCGTTGCCTTTACCTTTTTTTATTTTTTTTTCTTTATTTATTTTTGAATTCTTTTCATAGTACTCTTCTACATTAGGAATTATAATATTAAACACTAACTTTTGGTTATTTTTTTGGTTATATGTAAGTTTTTTGCTGGTTATTATTTAGTTTTTTTATTTTGGTACATTAATAGTAACGTTTAAACAAAAATATTTTTGCTGCTTGTTGCAAAGCTGAACTTATAGTTATTTATTTTTTGGTTATTTGTGGGTTATTTGCTGTTTATTTTCATTTATTTGTGAATTCTTTTCATTCTGCTTTTTTACATTAAGAAACATATTAAACAATAAAATTCTTACAACTTTCTGAAGAGCTTTACTACTTTCTAACTTTTGGTTATTTTAAGGTTATCTGTCAGTTATTGGTCGGTTATTTGTTATTTATTGTTAAGCTTCATTTTTTATTTTAGTTCATTAATACTAATACTAAAAAAAAAATTTATTTTTGCTTTTTTACAAGGATAAACATTTGGTTATTTGTCGGTAATTTGCCTTTTATTTTCATATATTTTTGGATTCCTTTCATTGCACTCTTCTACTCTAACATAATAAACAGTAATATTTTTACTACTTTTTGAAGAGTTTTTACTACTTTCTAACTTTTGGTTATTTTCAGGTTATCTGCCGGTTATTTGTTATTTATTGGTTAGCTTCATTTTTTATTTTATTTCATTATTACTAATATTTAAACAATGATATTTTTTCTTTTTTACAAGGAACAACTTTTGGTTATAGTTTTGGTTATTTGTCGGTAATTTGCTGTTTATTTTCATATATTTTTTGATTCCTTTCATTGCACTATTCTACTCTAAGAAATATATTGAAAAAGTAATATTTTTACTACTTTTTCAAGAGTTTAACTACTTTTAAACTCTTAGTTATTTTTAGGTTATCTGTTGGTAATTTGCTATTTATTGTTTAGCTTCATTTTTTATTTTAGTTCATTAATAAGTACTAATATTAAAACAATGATATTTTCGCTTCTTTATGCAGGAATAAACTTTTGGTTATTTGTCGGTTATTTGCTGTTTATTTTCATATCTCTTTGGATGTTTACTACTTTTTGAGCCGCTAAAATTCTGGTTATTTTCTGGTTATCTGTCGGTTATTTCCTATTTATTGTCAATCAGTGAACCTATCATTAATCTCTTAGTCCATTAACTCCTTTTTTGCTATCTTTTCAACACATTTAAACAGCAACGTTTTCGCTGACTGTTTTTGACTTTTTTTGCTGTTTATAGTAACTCATAGTACAAAATTGGAGATTTTTAAATACGAATTATGACCAATTATGTCAGCAGCCCTCGTGAAGGGTTGAACCCACTAAAATCCGAAGGACAATTTCAATTATGCGCTCGGCATCTTT
>OZ057400.1:20058805-20173805 GCA_964056695.1 Melieria picta | reverse complement strand
TTTTTGTGCACTTTGTATGGGTTTTCTTCATGAATAAGAACAAAACTTTATAGCAACAAAAAACAAGAATACTTTTGGTTGCCATTCAAGTCATCTTTGCCACCATAATTAAATGCCATTTCGGCTTATTGCGAAAATATTTGACGTGGTTTTTTGTTTTTTTTTGTGGCGCGCATTTCTTACCTGCAAACTTTTGAGCAGGCAAAGGCATCTTCTATGCCATTCAGCGCTTTGTGCACACAGCGTGCCACACTTTTGCATTTAATGCGCAAAGTTGAACATGAAAGCAACAACAACAAACATAAAAACATGAATAAACCAAATGAAAACATAACGCAAAATTAATTACAATCCTGAGCTCAGCTGACTTTTTCTTAAGCAGCTGGCATATTTTTGGCATTTGCCAGCATTGCCAACGCCTGGCGGCAACGTGCAACACGAAATTAAGAGTCCACAAAGTTACCCAAAAGCCGCCCGATTCCAACCGAACTGAACGAAAAAAAAGAGAAGAAAAAAGTCAACGATTGCAAACATAAAACTTGCAAGTCGGCAACGGCAAATGCCAAACGGAAAATTGCATTTTATGTTTGCTTATCTGCTGCCATTTTTGTTGTTGTTGCTGTTGTTGTCTCAACATTTTATTAAAGCATCTTCATTGCGACTGCAGCGCCAATCACTTGAAGGCCTTTTTGGTTTCTTTGCACAGTTGGCCGTTTCAAGCTCCTTTCAAAATTTGCCTTTTTCTTTTTGTTTCCTTTCAATTTTATTTTTGATTGCCATTTCGCTTTCTGCTTGGCTGCTTCTTATTTTTTCCTGGTTTTCTTTAGCTTTTCGAAAAAATGTTTTTATTTTTTTGGCTATGTAAATATTTTTGTTTCGATTTTGTGTGCTTTTACACAAACTTAAACAGCAAATTGCGATTCAATGGTTGGTTGTTGTGGTATTTTTCTTATCTTTATGCATTGGTTGACCAAAATGAGCGCATAGCGTTTTTATCGACATTGTTGTATACACTTTTTATTGAATTTTTTTGTTGCAATATTTTGCTGAAAGGCGATTCGATTCGACGTTGACTGTAAAAGTCAACATTCAAAATTTGCAGTTTTGAAAGTTGCTTCAAATAGTCAATAAAAATCATTTTGAAAGTTGATTGAAATCCTAAACGGAAATGTTAAAAAACTGTTTTTTAATTGAACTGAATTTTTTTTTAATTTTTTTAATTTATTTTAATTTTTATACATATGGAGAGAACTATTTTAAAAATTTCATTTTTATTTCTATCTTCTTTAACTGGAAAAATACTGTAGGTCTGTTTTTATGTCAACAGTTTTTTGCCTCTCCAGAAAATTTGAGATTTTTGAGTTGTGACTCTTTTCTATTTAGTTTGCGGTTTTTAATACATTTTTAATAAATTTTAAAATTTAATAAATTTTAAATATTTCTTTATTTTAATTATATTTAATTACAACTGAAACGCATACAACGATAGCAAAGTCAAAGTTAAAATATCCTGTAAAATTAATTGTGTTGAAATTTGTGTTTGCTGCAGAGAAATTTTTAAAAATAGTTTCAGAGTTTAAATTATAAAAAAAAAACAAATTTTCGTTGAATAGTTGTGAGTGTGAGAGAGAAATTTTTAAAAATTGTTACAGAGTTTAAATTATAGAAAAACAAATTTATAAAACAAAAACAAATTATAAAAAACCAATTTTCGTTGAATAGCTGTGAGTGTGTAGTTTGAAAAAATAATTAAAATTTACAACAAAAAAAACTTCAAACAAAAATAAAACTGAAGAGGTCAGCTAATTGCCGATGAAATTTTGGGCAATAAAGAAGTTCACTTATTATCCATGACCATGAAGCATGAAATAAATTCCTTATTGCTTCCATTCCAAGCAAATTTCGACAGCTTCTAGATTTTTTATTAACTTTAAAATTACAGTTAAAATTATCAACATTGGCATCTAAATTCTTAAAATGTGTTCAATCAAGTTTGATTGATTGTCACTCAACTGAAATATATAATTAAATAAATAGTAATTTTTATAGTTTTAATACATAAATGTTCAAATTTTAACAATTCCAATTTACTCCAAGCAGATTCCAAACAAATTTTATTAAATTCTTTAAGATCTTGAAAATTTAATTAAATATATGTAATATAAATTTAAACTTATTGAATAAAATTCATATTCAAAGTTGTATCCAATGAAAAAAATGACATCAAACTGAAACTGTTACATATTGCATTATATGCACACATAACCTATAAAAAATTCCTTCGACATTGACCCCAAAGAAGTTTGCCTCAAATAACTTCAAAAACATTCAACTCAAAACCATAACTTTTTATTGACTTTCGCTGATGGTTTAATTTATTTATTTAGCTAACAATTTGTCGCTCATCAATCACAAATTAAATTAAACTTTTGCAAATTCCGCTTCGCTTCAAGGACCTTGAATTATTGCACAGATAGTTGCAAAAAAAAGTAGAAATACGAATGACGTTTTCAACAAAGCGCCTCAGTATTGAATTATGGCAAACGTGCCGCGTGTTTTTGCTTTCGGGCGTATCAAGGTAAATCAGCAAATCAGGGTGAAAAACACATTCAAATGGTGCACAAATTTTGCATGTTGCATGCAACATTCGAAGCACACCAACGCCTAAACTAAGCAGCACACGAAAAGTTTTGGAATCAGTGAATGGGGTGAAAAATGGAGACAGTTCGTGGGTTATTTTTCAATTTCGGACTTCCCTCATTCTATTTTCATATGCAGCCAAAAGTGGAAACAAATATAAAAAAAGAAAAAAATCATAGAAGAAAAACTGAAAATGTTTCCTCAGAACGAACTGACGAAAAAATGGAAACATCAAATATTTATTTGTGTGATAAATTTTAATAAAAGTCTTTATTTCAACTGCAAACAGTGCACAAAACAATAACTTTTAATAAACGCTTTTGTTGTCGGCGCTTGAAAAAAAGTATAAATACTCGTTTGTAGAAAAAGAGCTAGAAAAATGTGCAGAAAATAGCAGCACACAATAACTTTGGCTGCGCTCAACATAAATAATTGAAAATGCTTTTAGCTGCCACCGCGAAGCAGATAAAACTCAGTGGACGGGTGGTTGGGTGCGGGCCGGGGCGCTTCGTTAGCTGCCACATGCAAACACGTACCGCATGCAGTCCTAATGTTGCGTTCAACACCCCCCACTATTTTCAACTGCAGCGCCACTCGTGTGTGTGTGTGTGTGTGTGTGAATGGTGAAAATGAGCACACAAATCCTCACACACGCACACATACACACTCATAGAATGGCATAAAAGCGCGGCTTAGTGGCATGAACGTGAACGCGCATTTATGTGGCACATGTGGGTCGTTTGGTGTTTTGGTTGCATGGATGGTTGGTTGGTTGGACTGTTTGTTGGCTTTAATAGACAGTGACACTCTCCTGTCAGAGGCTGCGCTTTGGTTTTATGTTTGATTCGTTAGCTTCTGCATTTTTTCATTTACTCTGTAATTTTTTGTGTTCTTCATTGTCGTTGTTGTTGTTCATTGTTGATCTCATTTGCTGAGATGCCCGCTGCTGCTTTTGCTGTCAGCGTGAATGCTGCGATGTGTAATTATGAAAAGGTTTTTACTTTTTAGCATAAACTTGATGTGACATAAATTTGTTTCATTATCTCAACTTTAAATTGCCATGAAACATTGCAGAGAGTTTCTACCAAAGCAACTATTCTGCATTACACAAACTCAAATGTTGTAAGTTTACATATGGAAAATTGAGTTAGGCTGAGTTTGGACTCTTAGATTTTAGTAGATAAGGAAACGTTAACTACTGGTATGAAGAGAACGCGATGAATGTCTTCAATGTTGAATAAAGTCGTGATGGGTCTGGATCTAGAACTAGACTAGACTAGACTAGACTAGACTAGACTAGACTAGACTAGACTAGACTAGACTAGACTAGACTAGACTAGACTAGACTAGACTAGACTAGACTAGACTAGACTAGACTAGACTAGACTAGACTAGACTAGACTAGACTAGACTAGACTAGACTAGACTAGACTAGACTAGACTAGACTAGACTAGACTAGACTAGACTAGACTAGACTAGACTAGACTAGACTAGACTAGACTAGACTAGACTAGACTAGACTAGACTAGACTAGACTAGACTAGACTAGACTAGAAGTAGACTAGAAGTAGACTAGAAGTAGACTAGAACTAGACTAGAACTAGAACTAGGCTAGAACTAGACTAGAACTAGACTATACTAGACTAGACTAGACTAGAACTAGAACTAGACTAGAACTAGACTAGAACTAGACTAGAACTAGACTAGACTAGACTAGACTAGACTAGACTAGACTAGACTAGACTAGACTAGACTAGACTACACTAGACTAGACTAGACTAGACTAGACTAGACTAGACTAGACTAGACTAGACTAGACTAGACTAGACTAGACTACACTAGACTAGACTAGACTAGACTAGACTAGACTAGACTAGACTAGACTAGACTAGACTAGACTAGACTAGACTAGACTAGACTAGACTAGACTAGACTAGACTAGACTAGACTAGACTAGACTAGACTAGACTAGACTAGACTAGACTAGACTAGACTAGACTAGACTAGACTAGACTAGACTAGACTAGACTAGACTAGACTAGACTAGACTAGACTAGACTAGTCTAGACTAGACTAGACTAGAAATAGACTAGACTAGAACTAGATTAGACTCGTCACCAAACATGGTAGGGAATCTGACTGGTCTGGTATTTTTAATCCACTTTATGAGATCCAGGAAGTGTAAATGAATGAAATGGTTCTGAGGTCTTTCGAGAAGAGAGCCCCGAGAGAGTGAAGCCTGCTCCTTGCTAAGTCCGTTCATGGATACAAAAAGTGGGTGAGTGTTTCCCTCTGGGTTGGGAATTAGGTTGCTCCTCTTTTGAAAGTTACTCACTTGCATGTCCTTTTTCCTAATAAACAAATCAGCAGAAGGACACCAAAATCTGATGCCTTGGTTCAGCCCAGATCTCATTCTTCTCTCTGCTTCTACCCTCACAATTTTCCATAAAATATATTTTCCTAAAAGTTGTTCTAGACACTTATGCCCTAATAATCTTGTCCCCATTAGACATTCACCACTCCCCTCTGAATTTGTTTTCACATTTTATATTCAACCATTTGTTGCATTTATTTGTATACACATCTCTGTAAAAATTCTCGTTGAACCGTGGCTGTTGTATTCAAATGAAAGTGCACGAATACTGACTGTATCTGATATATGTGGAGCAACAACAGCAACAAAACCACACCGCAATAAGTGCAACAAGAGGAAAACAGCAGCGCGGAAAAACTTCTATGCGAGCTGGCCGCTGTTTTTCCATAGTGTACGGTACAATGACCTTGTTACCAATAACCTCATTTTCACACACTGGCTGCGATGGCAACAACAGCAGCCACCACAACAACTACATGCAGCAGCAACACTGGTTGCAACAATCAGCGCGACAGCAAATGCGGTAGCAAATGTTGTAGCGGCAGTGAAAACCGCGCTGGCAACTTGCTTTATTGCCACTGTTGCAGCTATTATTATTGTTGTTGTTGTTGTTGTTGTTGTTAATGTTGCCAATGCTACTCATTGCTATTGCTGCAATACAAACAGCAACAACAAACAACAGCAATGCCATGTTATCAACATTAATGTGCAACCTATGGAATTAGTTGCGCGTCGGTATTGGTAACTCGAACTGCACTGCGCGTCTAATGCATTGTTTTTGTTGTATGTACTGTCGCTGTTGCTCGACTTGTGTTTTGCGTTGTTTTTTTTTTTGTTTCTGCATAATTTGGAGCTTTTACTTTTGCCAGCGCTGCCCTCGAAATGAGTTTCCATTTCGTTTTTTTTTCACATGTTTTAGTTTTCATTTCTTTTGGAATTTTCCACATTTCATTGCGGTATTCTTTGCGTTTCTTCTGCCCGTTATGGTTGTTGTCTGTTTCTTGCTGCTCTGCAGCACACTTTCGTTACCGTGTTTCCATAGCGCTGGCTGCGGCTTTGCCTTAATGACTTTTCACTTTTACGCTCGCCGCACTGCGTTTTCCATTCGCCACATTAGCTGCGTGCGTGCGTGCGTCGCGTCGTCGGCTTCGCCCAGCCCCAAGCCATGTTCTCATATCGCATCAAATCAGCGCGCGATATAATTTTCAAATTATTACAACAATTAGAATCCACATTTGCATACGCATTTTCAACTCACTGAGCGTTGCGTGCTGTGTTAATTTTCGGCTCAAGGTTCGTTAATTTTTATTCATTTGTGTAGCACACATCGGCAGCTGGATGGCTTCAAGTACGCGGCGTGTCGTATGCGAAACAATTTTCACTTTATGAGCTCACATTACGCGCTCTGCCGGAAAACGAAAGTACCGCACATGCAGACAACGAAGCGATTAGTTTGTTTGGTGGAGAGAAAGTAAATGCAGCTCAAGGCTCAGACGGTGGCGACATCGAATTTCATGTGACATTTGCTGTGAATTTGTGCGGATTTCGGTTTCCTATTGAACTGTTTGTGCGCTGAAAGTTGGAAATAGAGTTTATTTTACAAGTTTTTTCTAATATCTTCTATAGATAAATTTCAGAATAATTATATTTTTAAATTTAAATTCAATACTTTAACAATTGAGTTGCCAAAAAAAATCTGTAGACATCACAAACTTTAAAAATTCTATAAAACATGTTATTAAAAATTGTTCCAACATTATTTCTAACAACGCAAAAACTTTTTTTAAATTTAATTTAAAAAAACATTATTTCTGACAACGCAAAAACTTTTTTAAAATTTAATTTTTTTTTAGTTAGATTTATTTAAGTTAGATTGTTAACAGCAAATTGAAAATTGTTTGCTTCTAGGAAGGAACACAAAATACAAATGTTAAAAATAAAAAAAAGACAAATGTTAAACAATTTAAAAAAGAGAAAAAGAGAAAGATTTAGATCTTAAAAATTAAATATTTCCATTGATCGAATCATTCAACGCATTTTCTAATCTGACTAACTGACTGATCCATTATCGAACAGCCCAAACTGCTGAAGCTACAAACATGAAACTTGAGCTATAGGTCCGCTTTAGAAAATGAACCTCCGCTAAGATGGGAGTCTAAAGGACCAAAACATGGGTTAAAGTGTTGCCTGAAGAAACTTGATTTATTGGGCCTATTGATTTCATACTAAAAATCAAAAATAATTCGATGCGTATTTAAAAATTTTTCGAGTCCAAAATGGGTTATATGGGTCGTTTGTGGTAAACTATGAAAAAAAAACTTGAACCGATGGACCTATTGACTTCAAAATTGGTGAGAATAATTGACATAAAAAATAATTAGATACGTGTTTTAAATTTTTTTTTTTTTTAAATCAAAACCTATCGAGTGAATCTAACAAATATGATGGAAGCATTTCAAATGAGGAATAATTCCACACAATGTTTAAATTTTTTCCAAAATAAAAACCTGACAGGCTAAACAAAGGGTTAAATTTTTATATGTAGAAATGAAAACATTTCAAATGAGAAATAATTCCACACAATGTTTAAATTTTTTCGAAAATAAAAACCTGACAGGCTAAACAAAGGTTTAAATTTTTATATGTAGAAACTTGATTTAAATGGTTGTTTGATTTCAAATATGGTGAGAGCATTTCAAATGAGAAATAATTCCACACGATGTTTAAATTTTTTCGAAAATAAAAACCTGACAGTGTTAACAATGGATAAAAATTGTATATGTAGAAACTTGATTTAATGGGTTTTTTGACTTCAAATATGGTGAAAGCATTTCAATTGAGAAATAGTTCGGCACATGCTATACATTTTTTTTTTAAATCAATGATCAAGGATGGGCTCATATTTTGTATGTAGATGGTTACATGATTATTTGACTTCAAATATGGTGAAAGCTTTTCAAAACGTGTTTTAAATTTTTTCGAAAATCAAAACTTCACAAGGTCAAGGATGGGTTAAAATTTTGTATGGAGAAACGTGTTTGAAATGGTTTCTTGACTTCAAATATCGTGAAAAAACTTCAATTGAGAAATAGTTCGTCACGGGTTTTAAATTTTTCGAAAATCAAACTCTGACAAGATCAGCAATGGGTTAACATTTTGTATGGAGAAACTTGATTTAATGTGATATTTTACTTTACAAATGGTGAAATCATTTCAAATGAAAAATAATTTTTTCGAAACCTGACAGGGTCAACAATGGGTTAAATTTTTGTATTGAGAACCCTGATTTAAATGGTTTTTTTTCTCAAATGTGATGAAAGCATTTCAATTGACAAATATTTCGACACGTGTTTTAAATTTTTTCGAAAATCAAAACATGACAGGGTCAATGATGGGTTAAATGTTTGTATGTAGAGACTGCAAAAAAGCATGAATTACTAAGCCGATTAACTTCAAACTCAGTGAAAGGGCTCCCTATGAGAAATAATTTGACACGTGCTTTTCACTTTTTCGATAATTAAAATCTGACAGGGTACACACTGCGTTAACACTTTGTTTGAAACATAATTTAATGGACCTATTGACAAATATACTGAAAGCTTTTCAAATGAGAAATAATTAGACAAGTATTTGTCATCATAATTTGACGGGTCCAACTTGAAACTTGATTTATAGGTTCATTCATAATAAAAATTCAACGCATGTCTTTTGTTAAAAAATCATTAAATTTGTTAAAAGTTTATGTGAAGAAACATTATTACTTTTAGAAACAAATTACTTCAATGAAAACATAAAATTCATGCATGCAAAGCATCCGGACTCTGCTAGTCCTTTTATAAATAAACACGATTTCCCACAAAATTCTAATCGCCTGACAAGCGTATTGAGTGCGCCAACTAAACGTTGATGAATTTCTTTCCCATGAGAAAATGCATTTTCACTATTTACTATGTATAAACACAAGAACAACAACAAGTTTTATGGTCGCTCACAAGCAACAAAACTTGTGCCAACGCTTGCCACACATCCAGTCTGAACATCGTGAAGTACCGCAACATATGGTCCACCACTTTTGCTATTGATGGCTTTTTGAAGCTGTCCGGCTGGTTGGCTGCGTTGCTAAGGTTTTTGTTGTTGTTGCTGCTGCGTGCACGTCTGTATGTAATGGGCATAAATTTATGTTCAAATTGGAACAGTTGCGTATCGAAACAGCTGGGTGTGTGTATGTATAAATAAATATATGTATATAACACATACTATACATATCTTTGTATGTATGTACATATGTATGTATGTATGTTTGCATGTATGTATGTGTATTTTTGCAGCAACCAAAGCCAATGCGGTTATTCCTGTTGTGCTAGTTGACTGCTACGTTGTTGTTGCTATTAATTGTTGTTATTGTTGTTGTGCACTTCTGGTCCACAGTTATGAATTATGTCAAATGGCATAATTGGCAACTTGACTGCCATTGCCGGCTGCTGCATGTTGCATGTTGCATGCTGTTGTATGCGGTCCACCTTTGCCCAGCTCAGCTGGCTGCCTCGTCACCCGTCGCTGCTCGCAGCTCGTTGCACGTTGCAGCCGTTGAACGCGTTTCACAAATTCACGTGCATTGTAATTTTGCGCTTAAAGAGAGCAGGAAGCAATAAATTCCGTGTATGTACACATTGAATATTATTGTTGTTGTTGTTATTGTTCCTGTTGCTGTTGTCGTAGGCGCGCACACACAGGTATCGCATTGCAATTTGTAACTGATCGATGCGACGGAAATGATTGCGGCAGCTGTTGCTGATAGTGGCATTTGTTGTGTCTGCTATTAATGACATTTGTTGTTGTGGTTGTTGTAATTTTGCTTATATTTAAATTGTTTTAGCTGATGCTGTGTCGGCGCCATCATTGTTGCTGTTTTGGTCTTTGTGGTGCATTTAAATTTCTACTAAAAAATTAAAATGCTGATAAGGCCACTCACACCCCATTCTAATCAAGCTGCGATCTTGGCCTTTTCTCCTCAACTATGCTCACTAGGCAGTCTTTGGTCCGCTGTTGAGCGCCTCTTCGGTTTGCTACAATTAATTCTTTTCCACACGACTTTCTAGCAATTTGTACGAGCGCCGCGGCCTCAGCTGAACTGAAGTGAGCTCAAGTTGTCGTGAAGTGCGCTGCCATTTAATTTAACTTTAATTTAATTGAATTGACTTTAATCTAACGGTAAAGTGAAATTGCTAGTAATTTTTTTTGACAGCAGAAATTAAAATGTGCGTTGAACTGGTTTGTCTTGGCTTGGTTGTGTGTAGTCTAGCTCGAGAAACATGTTGGCGCTGCATGCAGTGAAAAGACGACTTTGCACATCGATGCCAAACTGGCCACAGGGACATGAAAGAAAGAGGCGTAGAATTCGAATATTGCTGGTGAGAATTTTAGCACTCGTTGTGTTTGTAAAGAAATTAAATCTCTAGCTTGTTCAACGTCATTTCGTGGATGTTTAACGAGTGTTGAGTGGAATTGGAGCTGCAACAGTGGAAGTTTTTTATTAGACATGAAGACTTGAAGATATGAAGACTAGGCTGGAACCTCTCAGCTTGAATTGTTGGTATTATAAGCCAATAAATTTGAGATTTAAATTGAATTTAAATGGGGGCAATAAGTTCCAAGGTCATTAACCCTCCATTACTATCGTTGGGGTGGAATCCACCCTGTGAGTTCAATTTCTTAGTAAAATATAGATTTTTTAACCAAATCCAACATAAAGTTATAATGTAATCCACATTTGCATATTTCTGAAGGTTTTAGAGTACATTGCAGTTGCATAAATAAAGCTGATGCTTTTATACAATTGTTTTAAAAAGTCACTGGGGGTGTTACACCCCACGATAGTAGTGACGTTATAAAATTGCTGGATGCTTAACACCGATTGTTAGTAATGAAGTTGTATTTTTTATAAAATACATTTATATATTTTTATTCACTTTTTGGCGACAATTTTTTAAAATAACGTATAGACCATTTACTTAGTAGAAAACCCTTAAAAATTATGCTCTAGGATAAGTAACAAAATTTGTATAACATTAAATTTTTTATATCTTAAACTAATAAAGTTAGAAGGACGAAATTCAAGGATGTAGTAGTGTACATATTAGTCCTTAAGATATATTAAAAAAAAAAACTATTGGAAATTTCCAAGGATATTCAAGGATAAAGTTTAGTTTAAAGTTAAAAGGACATTGTCAATACCTTTTCGTCCTTTTTCACCAAAACATTTAATTTTCTAAGATTCTAAGGATTTTTCTCTTTCATTTGATACCAATATTGTTATTCTTTAATGCGCTCAATTTTTAAAATAATTTCTGGAAATAAACATATCCTTGAAATTTCGAAGTCCTTTAAAAAAAAAGTCCTGGCGTCAGAGAGAAAAACAAAAAACGCAGTTTTACTACATTTGGTCCCTAGTTTCGCAAGTATATAGATTTTTTCGTGTGTTTGGAAATTTTTTGATTTTTGTCGCACGGTGTAACCTTTAAAAGTAGCAGGTATATTGTTGATTTTCAGTGACGTTTTTACGCAAAACTTTACCTCGGTCAGAAAAAATTATTAAATAATTATTTATTACTTATTTTTTCAGCTTTCTGAATCACTAAGCCCAAGAAGCATATCTTAAATATTATGCAAGTTGTGGCCATTTTTCCAATGCAACATTTTATTTCATCTTTCTTTTTTTTTAAAGAAGTGTACATAAACAAATGTATATATTAAATAAATGAATTAACAAAATTAAATAATTTATTTTTGTTTTTAAATGTTATGATGTTCTGATTATGAAAATATTTGGTTTTTGTTTATTTTACCTCCATGGATAAGTAAAACGGATAATACAAATTTGTGGGGTGGATTACACCCATAGTTAGTAATGGCGTTAGTGTAAAAGACGATAGTAATGGAGGGTTAAAATACGAAGGACGATTAACAAACTACCCTGCTCAGCTGCTCAGAAATATCTCTAAAGAATTAAAGTGACTCCTTATACGTTTTTGGTTTCACTTTCTCTCTCTGTCGCTGTCGTCTAAGCTTTTGTAAGTCTCTGATATTGACTGATTTAGGGTCAACCAGATCATAAAAGAAAGGGACACCTAGAAATTTTCACCCAGGCTTAGCAAAATTACAGATTTGCGATCTCCATTTCCTTATTCCTGAAGCAACTGTAGCAGTAGCTCATACTGTCTAAATTTAGTACACAGTACAGTGGGTAGCGCGCTGGCTTCTCATACCAGAGGCTCTAGGTTCGATTCCCAGCTCGGGTTGATGAAACACTCGTCTACTTCTATCGCTATCCACATGAAGCAGATGAGAATTACTAATATTACTACTAGCTAGGTAGGTGTGGCTGCCCCAAAGAGGAGCAACACTTAGGCCATGACGGCCCATTGTGATACCACATGCCGTCAAGCAAAAACCGCCCACTCATTGAACCAATTGGAGCTTCTTACGAAATTTAGTAGACACCGAATGGTCTTATCAGCTAGATCCCCTAGGCTAACGAAGGAGAAGTTGCCTATAAATGCCATCCTTCTTCTGGATAAAACAGGGCAGGTGCATAGTAGGTGAGGTATATTTCTTCTTCTTCCTCGTCCATGCAGCTGCGACAGAAGTCGTTTGAAAACATCCACAGCCTTTTTGCGTGGGTGCCAATTAAGCACTGACTCGTTAGAACACCGATCATGATTCGAATTTAGTGAGAGGAGTTCTTTGGAATGTCGAAAGTTTAAGGTTGGCCAAATTTGGTGTCTAAGGAAACTTGTGTTCCCTTCAGCCCATCTTAAATTAGCGTCATATATAGAGATCGTATAGGTCTGAAGTTTACAGTTTAAAAAAGGGACACCAAGCGTTGTCATGCCTTGATATAACTGCTCAGTTGTAGCATGCCGAGCGAGCTCGTCTGCTCTACCTGGAATACCTCTTAAGCTGCTTGGCAGTCTCATTGAAAGATTTGCTGCAGCTGAGGACAGTCTTTGATGTTATTATGGCCGCATCCAGAGACCTATTGGCTGTCCGATAGTATCAGAATATCTCTTGCCGATATCACGTTTACGCTGAGCCAGTCAGAGGCTGCACAGATTGCTGTGACCTCGGCTTGGAAGACACTATAGTAATCTGGCAGCCGGAACTTTAGGTTTGGATTGAATTCTTGGGAGTAGATACCGTAACCCACCCGACCAAGCAGTTTCGATCCGTTCGTATATATATGGACATCGCCGAAGGGGGGAGGATGGTCACCCAGTTTCCATTCGGCTCTTGATGGGATCGAAACTTGATAGTCCTTATCAAAGGATGAACTGTAATCAACGTTCTGACTTATTCCGTTGTAGAAATTTAAAATTGTAGAGTGCCCATTACGCCCAACTCTCCATTGTAGGGAAGCTCGCATCCTGATGGGAGCATTGCTAGCCCATTGCCTTCCCAGGATATCTAATGGAATTAGGAGAAGCACAATGAAAAAAGTCTCGTGTTAGGATCACTACAACTTTACTAATAAATATATAATTTGTTTATCGTGCTGAGTATTTCAGTGGAATCGATGCCAGAGTGGCTTTGCTATGGTGCAAGTTCTTGCCACACTTTATAAAATTTTAGAATTTTATACAGTAGAGAATAGAGAGAATCTAGATTTTGGTTATTATTAGTTTACAGTGAACTAATGATCCGACAGGGTAGTGTCAATTTTGTATGATTGCTTTTGAGGTCCATGTAACCTGCTTTTCAAATTGATGGACAATATTCTGAAGATATTCTAGCATGTTAAATTTAAATGAGATCTGGTTTTGAATGGATTTCTCTTTTTTAAGATTAACTAAATTAGTCTTTACGTTGTTTATTTATTATTAGTTATTAGCAGGGAAACGATTTTGAGGACCTAAGAACCTATAAAAAGGCAAAATAAAATAGCAAAAAAGGCACGGAAAGGCACTAAAAACTGCCAACAAGGCAGAAAAAGGCACTAAAAACTGCTTAAAAAGGCAAAATAGGGCATTAAAAACTGTTATAAACAGGCATTTAAAAATAAGAAAAAAATACTAGAAAATCTAAAAAAAAGGGTATGTATTTTTTAATAATTTTATTTCATCTGACGTATGCAACATACAATATTTATACCTCGTTTTTTGTAAAAGAAAAGGTACATCAAAGTTTTCAAGGTTTTAGGTTTTCACTAACCGAAGTTTTTGATTTTGGCATGTTTTTTTCTTTAAATTTTTCACTGCACAGCAAAAAATAACGGCTTAGGAATGATCAAATCAATGTAAAAACATCGATAAGTTAACGAAATTGCCACTTAATTTTTTTTTAGTTTCAAGGTATTTTTGCGAAACAAAAGGTGGAAAATATTAAAAACGAAAGAAAAATAAAAAGGCGCTCGACAAATCTTGAAAAAGGCATTTTGTGGCATTTATAGGTAAAATAGGCACTAAAAAAGGTATTTATGGGTGAAAAAGGCAAACTGCATTTTTAAGGCAAAAAAAGGCAAAATAAAAGTGGTATATTTCTAATCAGGAGGACCTAATTCGTGCTCATTTTCAATCAGAAATGCTTTATCTAGCAGCAAACAAAAAAGGCAATTTCCACAAAATCCTTTCCCTGGTTATTAGTTATTTTGGTACAATTTTAACTTTAGCCATAGTAGTTATTATTTGATACATTTGCTACCTTATTGAAAATCTTCTACTTACTTTTGAATGCAAAAACTAGCAACCATAATTTAAAAAAAAACATTTCAAAGTAATCAGCCCAAAGTCAACGGCGGCTACAGCTCATTGTGCAAAGTTCAGTAAACAAAAGCAACATTAACATTAGCGGCGCCAATAATAATGTCTCTCTCTCTCTTTGGCTCGTTGTTCCGGCAGCCTACATACTTCACGGTTGCCCAATGCGCCAGTGGTCTACAAAAAAGACAAAAAACCCCAATTTTTATGAAACTATAAACACATTGACACACAAACACAATCGTAGTGACACGCAAACTCATACAAACACACACATGCAACAATAGTGTGAGTCGAGCATCAAAAGTGCATTCATTGGTGTGTTGGAAAACCCAACAATTACTGCTACAACAGCAACAACAGCCAAAGTGACCCAAGTGACAACAGCGACCACTACAACAAGCAGCAACAGTACAGCAGCGGCAGTTGGGGCAAGAATTATTCAAAAACTAGAGCAACAATTGGTAATGATTTACCACGGCAACTTTAACTGCTGAAGTTGGCGTTTGGTGGGCAGACAAATTGCAGTAGCAATAATTTGTGTGGGCAGTGGCTGAATGGTTTTGTTGTTTATGTGATTTGTTGTTATTGTTTTTCTGTATGCTGTACTTTGTACATTTGCTTGAAAAATAAATACCATGGTTATTGTTGTGGTCATGGGCTGGAATTGTTTGCTTTCATCAACCAGAATTTGAGAAGTGTTAAACAGTCAACAATAATGTTTCCTTTACAAGTTGTTGTTGCTTATTACTTATTGTAGATAGAGTCCCAAAATATTTTAAATTAGATGACACATCCCAAAAATTTTTCAAGATTTAAACACAAACACACAACTTTAAAAACCTCAGTGAGAGTGGCAAAATCTTTGAATTATTATGAAAAAAATTTTTTATTACAAATACAAGAAACTTTAAAAGCCAATTCATGTTGCCGACAACTTTAACTACGCATTAACAATCTGTAATATACTAACATTTTATTTAAACAAATTAACAAAAAAATTCACAAAACAAAACCTGTGCACTTCACAAAATTCCCAACTAATTTCTCTCTCAATTATTTCCATCTATTTGCAGTTGAATTGCTCCCACGCGTCATTAACATTTCTACACGAAAAAGGTAAGTTTTTGCAAAAAACAATGAAAATAAATGCAAATAAAGTTTAAGTCAATTAAAATGTTTTTTTTTGTATGCTTTGCGAATATCTCCTCAAAGCCCACACACGTATTGGCCAAACGAAAATTTCTCGTCGCCGACAAGACTGCGCCGGACTGTTTGCTCGAGCGTTTAGCGTTGCTTCCAGCTAAACCAAATGCCGGCGGTCGGCATTCGGGCGTGTTTTTCATTGTTGTTGTTGTTGTCTGTGTGTGTGCGCATGCGAGAGAGAAGTGCTAAATAACGCTTAACGGTTTTTTGGCATGTGTCGCTTTTTTCTTGCTAGCCACCTTAGCAAATATGGTAAAAAGACCCAATTTCTTTGGCATACAACATAAGTGATCTGAGGTTATGTGTGAGTTAGAAAGAGACGGCCTGATGGCAAGAACTCAGTTTTGTATTTGCATAGTTTTTGTTTTGATTTCTTTTTGAAGGTAAACTTTTGACGGAAATACATATGCACACATATGTATATATTTATATATGTATTGATGTATGGACTAAGTGAAAGTAGATTTGGCGATATTTTGCTACCATTTGTTGCATTGTGAGTAAGAAATGTTGGCAATAATGTTGTGAAAAATTTAATTAAATAACAAAATTCAGATATTGGGGAAACACATTAGAAAACCTGAATATAATATTGATTCTTAATTCTTTTTTTAAGTTAACTACTTTTTTTAACAATAAAAATTAGAAAAGAACTATTTAAAAAAAAATTGGAATGAGAAAACAAAATTCTTTAAATTGTGCTTCGCGACTCAGAAAATGAATAAGTTAAATAATGTTTTTATGCCAAATATATTTTTTTTTATAAGAAATAGAAACGGATTTTTTGAAAAAATTTGAATTAAAAAAATAATAATAATTTAGATCGTGTTTCGCGACGTAGAAAATAAAAACAGTGCAATACTTCTTTTTTAAAGTTAAATACAAGCTTTATTATTTTAAAACATTTAAAATAAGACAATAAAAATATTTCAATCGTGTTTCGCGACTCAGAAAATAAAACAGTTAAATACTTTTTCAAATTAAATAGTTTTTTAATAATAAAAATTAGAAAACAATTATTTGAAAATGTTTTTAATAAACTAAAAATGATTTACATTGTATTTCGCGACTAGAAAATAAAAAAGTTTAATACTTTTTTCGAATTAAATACGTTTTTTTTTTAATTAAAACTTAGAAAAGAATTGTTTAAAAAAATGTAATATATAAAAAAGTTAATTACATCAGAAAATTACAGAAATTCAGTTAATTACAGAAAACAATTTTAATAGTTTTTTAACGTTAAATACTTTTTACCAATAAAAATTAGAACACAATTATATGAAAAAATGAAAATATTTGTAATAAAATGAAAAAATTATTTAGATTGTGTTTTGCGACTCTGAAAATAAAAAAATATTTAACATTTTTACATTTTTAGGACATTTTAAAAATAAGCAATAATTAATGAAAAATTTCTAACAAAGTAAAATAACAATAATAACAAACAAATGTAAACGTGTTTTTAAGTTCAATGGTTGCCAAAATTAATTAAAAAATTAGAAATTTGTTTTTTTTAAGAATAACGCTTAAATTTAATTAAAATTAACGAAAAGCAATTAGATCGAAATTTTAAAATTAATAACACTTAGTATCAAATAAAATTAATTTAAAAAATTAAAAATTAAATTTTTTGTGAAAAATGAAAATGAACTGATTAAAATAAAAAACCAATTAAATTGAAATTCTAAAATTAATAACGATATTAAATAAAATTAAATAATAAATTAAAAACAAAAATTTGTGGAAAACATTAAAATTAATTGATTAAAATTAATTTTTGAATTAATATTTTTAGTCACTTGTTGCAATTCATTTTTTAATTTTTTTATTTATTAGATTATAATATCGATTTCTTCACTCAGAGTTTAAGACCTTCTGCTATCACTTTAGAAATGTTCCTCAACAACAATGATTCGGTTTTGTTCATTAATTTTTTTTTTTTTAATTTGCAATTTTTTTCAAAATCGTAATATGACTCAACCTCTGAAATTAGCACCAGTTACGGGCCATAACTGGGAATATTCGTGATAATTTGTAATTTTTGTGTTCTTAAAAAAACGCTAGTTGCCTTTGTAGTTGTAATATAATTATTTATAATTAGATTTTAAACAAATAAAAAAATAAATAAGAAAACTTAGAACATTCGTAAAATGGCGCGAACAAAACGCAGAAATCAGATTTGGGACCATTGGCAATAAAGCGAGCGAGAAGCGTTTCGCAACATAGATTCGAGTGATGACGAATAGAATATCGAATCCGAGGGCCGTCTCGCCATTAACATCATCATTAATGCATTTCCAAACCGAATTTTTCATTTAGGACGCCGGATTGTCGGTGCGCATATTTTCTAAAATGCGCTTTTTTCAATGCACACTTGACCACTTTTAATGGACGTTCGCTTTTGCTTGCCTTCCGCTTCCTTTCGCTTTACGTTTCCCCATTTCCAAAAAGGAAACGCACGCAAGTCGGCGAATGCTCAAACAAAAATAATTCTATTCAACTTTTGTATTGAATTTCTCAAATTGTTTTGACACAAAAATATTTGCATAAATCAAATTGTGTCTTAAATTTATTTTCAAACACTAAAGAAACACAACTTTTAACTTACCAAGTGACGAAATGTGCTGATCTTCCATTTCCTGTTCCTCTTTCGCGGTTTACATATTTTCAGCGCACCGGTTCCGGGCGCTTGTGTCGTCCATTTTTCTTAATCATTGTAATTTAAATCACTGAATAAAACGCACACCGGAACCGAACCGCACACGCACTATTTGTATTTTCAATCCGCACCGCCGACGCGAACTCGCAACTATATTTTCACCAAATTATATTTTCTAAACTTGTCGGTTTAATAATTTTAATTTTCAATTTTCAATCGGACACAATTCAACGCAACAAAATAAAGAAAATGGCAAATCGTTACTAAGTTACAACTGCAAGATTTGCGCAATCGGGTGCCTCACATGTTTTCATAATCTAACCACGGGGTGTTTCATATCGATTACAAGTTGTTGTTGTTGTTTCAAACGAATTAATTAATTAATTTTAATTAGTGTTGCCATCATCGCTGCTCCATTCATTTGTCTGTCTAAAAATTACTTCATTTCAATTTGAAACCACTTGAAAATGAGTAAGAAAAAACCACGAGAACTCGAGCAGTCAGCAGATCTTCAGCCATTTATTGCAACGCTTTGATTGATTGGCCTCAACGCCGCACAACGCCGGCCTCCGCTCGCTGCCCGCGCTGTGCACCCAACCAGTCGGCTGCACTCGCTGCTTTGCCACTCGTTGCTCAGTGCGTTCTTGTTGCTATTTTGTTGGCGCTGTGCTTTGGCTGCTCGTTCTTGTTTCCTTTTTGGCGCAAACACGCGCTGACGTTTGGCGTACGCGCAACTGGAGCCCACGCGTTCGGTTAATTTATTGCGCCGCATGATGCGATATTACGCTGATATTGTGCTGATTTAGTTGAATACGCGACGGAATTAAGTTTATTTATGGCCGAGTCGAGTGAAATGAATTGTGACGGAATTGTGTGTTGTGTTGTGTTCGTGTGCTCGTTTGGCTGGAGGAGCGCTCGAGTTGCTGGCGACGGCCAATGAGGCTGCGCGGACGTGTGGGTTGGCGGCGTCGGAGCGCAACCACTGGGACGCACCAAGCGGCGGCTGTGACGGTAAGGGCGGCGCGATTGTCGCATTGTGCTCTAATATGCCGGCATAGAATGCCTAAACATATGCATCATCATATATTGGTTGTTATTAGTGTTGTTGTTGTTGTTGTTGTTATTATTAGTGAGTAAGTGGTTTTGGCCATTTGTGGTCTTTCAGCGGCAGCAAACGGTTGCAAATGATGCGCTTAGTTGGCAGCGGCGTCAAGTTGTTCGCGCAGTTTTGAGAAATTTTTCAGTTTGACTTTTACTGTTGAAATCGTGTTTTCTTTCTTTTTAGAAAGCGTAAGCAGCGAAAGAAACGAAACCAGATAATAGCCGGACACGGCAACTTTTAGAGAACTGGAAATTCCCAATCTTTTGCTTCCTTGTACGGATGAGTGAAACAATGGGATGCGGACTTGAAGCAAAGTAGACGAACGAATTGAAGACAATGATTGGTTTTAGACTTTGGACGGACTAAGTATGCTAGAAATTAAAGTCAGAGAATTTGAACTACATACGCTAAAACTAAGCATTGGAGTATGAAAATTTGATTTTATATATACACATTTAAAATTGGAGAGTTAGGAGTCTAATTCTGGGTGTAGGCGGTGGTCAAAAGTCATTTTTCTTTCCCTGAAACTTTGTCATGGGAAACTGACTAACTTTCAAAGTATTTATTAAGCCATCAAAAGAAATAGAATGAGCATTACATAACAAAAATAGCTAATAAGAGTTTGGTGGAAGCGAAAATTTTTAACCCTATAGACAATTTTCTTTCCCTACCTTTTTTTTATTTTTAACTATCAGGACCAAAATTTGTCAGGTATGGAAAACATAAATGTTTTTGATCTCAGTCTGTAGATTCATACATCTAAATCGTTTTCTATTTCAAAGTTCTGAAAGTTCAAAATAGAAAATTTAGTAAAACGGAGACAATTTTCCTCTGTCATCTGGTACCCATATCTTCATCATTGCACAACCGCAAATATTTAAAAAAATATTTTAAATGTGTATGTCCTTAAAATTGTAAAGTCCTTTAAAAAGGACTTTAAGTCAGAAAATGAAAAACTGACTATGCCAGGATACTATAAATAACCTCTAGTTTCATGTCTATATCAACATTTGGATGGGTCTCGGAAAAATTAAAAAATTTTTTCGCACGGTGTAATAAATTAAAAGTTGGTGTTTTCACTCCGTGCATCATAACTTTGTCATTTTTCTATCAATTCTATTGATATTAGGCTTAATATTTGCTCAAATAATATATCTTTCATCTTGGATTTTAAAACCCGAGGAGACTATTTATTTTATCTATAAAAAAAGTATTCGAAAATTTATGATTTTTGAAATTGGTCGAAAAATTAACTTCCTCAAATATCATCTGATTTGGACAATCTATATTTCGTTGCAAAGGTTAGTTAATTACCTTCTGAACGACGGGCCACTTGTGTTAGTCGGATGGTTGGTTTACGAGATATTTGCTCACAACAGAAATAAGAGGGGAAAAACGTGTTTTTCGAAGATTTTTCGAAAACGCTTCTTAAGAAAATTTTTTGATTTTCAGTTTCGTGTTCAGTAGCCAAAGATTAGTCTAAAAAATACTTTTATTTTTAGGAGGATTTTTCGTGTCGAGTAGTGTAGTAGAACTCTATGGCACATATTTTTGTAGTACATTTCGTTCTTAAAATTCCTGCTTCAAGGAAAATTTTTTTGGCATTTTAGAATAAAAGGGTAAAATTTGCCCTTAAAAATAGAAGCCACAGGGTTAAAATTTTGCACAGAAATGTTCCTCTTAGTACCTTAAAATAAATTGCCGAACACATCATAAACCTAAAATGTGAGGTTACTTGTTTTTTGAATGACGATTCGCCATAAAAATGTGCAAAAGGGGGAAACTTTAACCGTCCCTAAAAAACTCACACGTAGACTTTGAATACGAAGATACACGAAAATTTATTTTGCTTCTTCTACTTATTTCAAACTTAAAACTCCAACTTGACTTTTGGTGAATTGAAATCTACAACCTTTAAGGAAATATTTACAGCATTAAAATAGAAACCTGACTCAATTTTCTTTAGTGAGCTGTCATGAAATCTTTGGAAGAAATGTTTACACTATTCAAGTAATAATATCAATAATTTTTAATGTTGAGTTGAAATCTTTGAAAGGAATATTTACAGTGTTATGTAAAATCCTGTTTAATATTTTAAAGTCAGCTTCTAGAGAATTGAGATGAAATCTTTGAAAGAAATATTATCTGTATTTAAGTAAAATCCTGACTCAATATGTTTTATTGAATTGAGTTGAAATCCTTGGTGGAAATCTTTACAGCATTCAAGTAAAATCCTGATTAAATATTCTTAAGCGAGCTTTTGTGAAATCTTTGGAAGAAATGTTTACCGTATTCAAGTAAAATCCTGACTAAATATTCTTAAGTGAGCTTTCGTGAAATCTTTGAAAGACATTTTTACAGTATTCAAGTAAAATCCTGACTAAATATTCTTAAGTGAGCTTTCGTGAAATCTTTGGAAGGGATATTTACAGTATTCCAGTAAAATCAGAAATATTTACAATATTCAAGTAAAATCCTTACTCAATACTTTTTACAAAATTGAGATCAAAGTTTTGAAAGAAATATTTACAGTATTTGAGAAAAATCCTGACTCAATATTTTTCAGTGAGCTTTCGTCAAATCTTTGGAATTGTTTACAGTATTCAACTAAATCTTAACTCAACATTCCTTAGTGAGTTGAGGTAAAATCGATGAAACAAATATTTATAGAATTCTACTCAAATTCTGACTAAATATTCTAGTAATTAATAGTTGTTTTTAGCGATTTGTCCAAACAAATAGTCATCAATTTTTAATCGTTTGGACAATTTGCTGTTAATATATTTTCGTTATTCAATAAATAGTGTCATTCGTTAGGATATTTATAGCTGTTAATGAATCCACAGTTACGTTTGAAAATCAATTGTGACACCAAAAATTATTTGTCTTTTACTAGAGTTCATAAAATTGCGTAATTTTACATTGAGTAAAAAGACACACACACTCGAACTCTACTTGAGGGCCTAAACAATCGTCACTCGTCAATTGTTTTTTTTTTTGGCACCTCAGTTGAGGCTCAAGTTGATGCTGCATCACTCAATAGCAACATTTGCCCAATCGGCGGAAATATCTACGTACAAACATGCAAACATATGTCAGTTGGTGCAACTTGGGCGCATGGCTTTGCGTAAGTCCGGTGGCTTTTCTTAGCTGCACTTGACACGCCGCACAACCAACGCCAACGACAGTTCCAACAACAGCCGCAACACGCCACTCAAGTGTCAAAATTGTGAAGTGTAGTGAAGTGGAGTGCAGTGCACGGTTGATGGGAAGGTCAAAGCGTCCCATGTTGCGGCTCCCACTCGCCGCAAAACAAAGCCAACAAACACGCACACAAATAATGACGGCGTTGCATTGGTGCGACGGTTGTAGCTCGTCTTTGTTGTTGTAGTATTATTTTATGTTTGGTGAATTATTCAAGTGGCAAATAAATCAATTTTGAAACTGAGCAGCTATAAGTTCGCTATGTGTATGTGTGTGTGTGACGTGATTGTTTTTGCATCAGCAACCAACACTCGACAGTTCGATAAACAATAACTTTCCTAAACAGCAGCAGCGGACCAAATCACTGCCGGTTTTTTTTCTTTCTTTTCTTTGCCATTATTGCATCGCATTGCATTGAAGCGAATTTAATTGAATTGAATGGTGAATTGGGCGAACGATTCAAACGGTTGAATGGCTAATGTTAGTGGCTGTGTTTATGGGTTGGCGACTGTTGATTGCTTGCTGACAGTGTGTTGTTGTTATTGTTGTTAGGTTATTGCTAACTGCTGCCGGTGGTCAATGCCGTTTATTGTTGTTTTGAACTTTTTCTTTGTGTGTGCGCATTGTTGTTGTTGCTTTCTATGCGTCTTGTAAGCAGTAAATGGCACAATGCAGTGTGGAAAAACAATGGCAATAACAAAAGCTGCAGAGACAAATAACATTTTATAAAATAAAAATTAAACAAACAAAAAGAAAAGGAAAAACAACAAACCGTTTGTGAGCGGTTTTTACGGGGTTTTTTGTTTGTTGTTGTGGGTTGGTGTGAATTTTTGTTGGTGTTTTGGCGAGACCTATAACGCTTTATTTATTTAACTCACGAGCAGAGTGATCTGTATGGTTGCGTAAATTTTTGCAATTTTGCAATTTTTTGTGTGGTTTTTATAGCTTTGTTGAGGTTAAATGAAATACTTGAGACATTGAACATAAAACGAAAATGCTTTAAGAAAATGTAAAAACGAAGTTATGTTTTAAAAGAAGCAAAGAAATATTCATTTGAAGATACATTATATAGAAATATTAAAAAATACGTGTATATAATACATGCATTAAATAAAATAAAGAATAAAAAAATAAAATAAATTCAGATAAAATAAAATAAAATCAATTAAAATAAAATAAAATTAAATAAAATAACATAAAATACAATAAAATAAAATAAAATAAATGTTGGAGCCCATACGAGACAACCCTGAATTTATATACCTAGTAAATGCATACTTGCATTGTTGCACATCACGTGCATTTTTTTGACATTTGTTACTTCTTCCTGTTTCTCTTTTTTGGTTAGCTCGTTGTTAGAGCAGAATAAAGTTAAGTTCAATAAAAGCAAGCAAACCACGCGGTCCCTTCTTGGGTGGATACGGGCGGCAAATCTACGTACAAACATTCTGGTGCCTCCTGTGAGGATTTGCCATATCATTTTGTATCATTATCGGAACGCGGGGATTTGTCAAGACGAAGGAACTTCATTCTGGAACCGGAATTACTTATCAACTAGTTTCGGAGCACGTGGACTCAGCAAGGCGAGAGAATTTCGGTTGAGACTGGTAAGTGCGATTTGAGTTTTGTATTGGTTGGGCACGATGGAAGAAGGCGGAGCACTGCAGGCCATGGAATACGTTAACGAGCAGAAGGCATTGATGGGCTCCGTGCAAAATGCACTGAGAAACTTCAAGAAAGATCCGCCTACACGCAAAACGCCAGCCTATTACGAAACGAGGTTAGAAACGTTGTCTACTTATCGGGCCGACTTCCGTCGCAACCACCGCGTGTTATTGCGAATGTCGGATGACAAGCAGGTTAAGGTGAATTATTTCGACAACGAGATCCATGACCAATTCGAGGAATTATATCTAGACGTGGTTTCGACAATTCGTCAATCATCATCGAAGACATTAGGCGCGGAAGGCTTAATGGACAGCAGCGTAGTCGTTACAGAAACCAACACCACTTTCACAAGCAGTAACGAAGTACCACTACCTGAAGTAAAGCTGCCCACATTTAATGGAGACTACGTTCAATGGCCAACATTTAAGGAGATATTTTTGACACGTATTCATAATAGTCTACGACTTAATGATATACAACGCTTCCATTATTTAAAGGCAGCTCTCGGTGGCGAAGCAGCGGAAGACATCAAGCACATCAGTTTGTTAGGCGAAAATTACCAAATGGCTTGGGAAATGATAAACTCCATTTATGACAATAAACGTATTCTATTTTTTTATTACATGGATGTCTTCGATCAGCAACCACCCGTCGTTCGCGACAACGCCACCGCTCTCAAACGCTTTACGCAGACCAGTCGTTCGTGTATCAATTCTCTCGAAAAGTTGGAGATTAACATCGGAGCAACAGGTGAGGTGTTAGTGTACTACATGCTTAGAAAACTACCAGCAACGATTCGGGCTGAGTGGGATCGCTCTTTGAGAAAGCAAAAAACTATCCCGAAATTCAACGAGTTGTGCTCTTTCTTGGATGAGCAGTATCAAATATTAGTGTCTTCAGCAAAATCGAATGTACATTCCACTGGTAAATCTCTTGCGAACGAACACAAACGGCGAGGCGAATTGGTGACGTCGGCGCATGTAACAACAAAATCGTATAGCTGCCCTTTGTGCGACAGCAGTTCTATCACCCACCCGATTCGTGAGTGTCCGCGTTTCCTGGAGATGAGCCTCATAGAAAGGAAAGCCGCTGTCAAGAAATATAAGCTCTGTTTTAATTGCTTAGGTTATAATCATCGTGCAGCCAAATGCAGTAGTCGTCGCACTTGTTCGTCATGTCAAGGTCGACATCATACACTCATTCACGAAGATGTGCGCGCCGAACTACCCGCGTCAGCCGAAACTTCGTCTTTTCGCGCCACATTCTCAATTGAGCCTCCTGCGAACATTACGCACGCGATAGAACCCGATGTTGATAAGCCGCATCATGTAATTTTGCCGACTGCAGTTGTTAATGTCGCGTCGTCCGATGGTCAACAAATAAGCGTGCGTGCTTTCTTAGATCAGGGCTCACAAGCATCGTTCGTGACGGAGCGCACAGTGCAATTGCTGCGCCTCTCCCGAAAAAGAGCACATGTACAAATAAATGGTTTAGGTGAAAGGAAAGTTGCCGAAGGGCGCTCTTATGTTATGTTGACAGTGAGCTCACGATACAGGAATGACATCCAATATCTGGTTAAGGCCTACGTGTTGCCGAAGGTTTGCAACATGATGCCGTCTAGCCGCTTAGCAACATCAGCTTGGCAACATCTTGAAGGATTGAATTTGGCTGACCCCAAGTATTTTGAACCACAGCCTGTAGATTTGTTATTGGGTAGCGATGTGTATGACGATTGTCTGCTGAACGAAGTTTGCCGTGCAGAGAGGGGAGTGCCTATCGCACAGAGTACATCGTTTGGATTTATTATATCAGGTAAGGCTTCGGCCGAGCCCACAGTCACAGTTACTTCATTATACACAGATATTGAAACAGATGATTTATTACGAAAATTTTGGGAATTAGAGGAAATCGGTTCGGCATGCATGGCCACCGATGAGGAAACGTGGTGCGAACAACATTATCAAAGAACACATACGCGATTAAGCACCGGAAAATATCTTGTGAGGTTACCACTTTTATCTGAAATTGATTCATCTAGAGTTCTCGGCACGTCACGTGAAATGGCTTTAAAGCGCTTTATCTGTCAAGAACGTCGTCTTAATCGTGATCCGGAACTCAAACAAATATATGCAGATAGTATTAAAGAATATATCGAATTAGGTCAGATGAAATTAGTTACGACATCTGAACAACAACATGAAATCGTCCAAAACGATGTGAGATACGTTACTTGTTGTTATCTGCCACATCATCCAGTTATAAAGCAATCATCATCTACCACCAAAGTACGCATTGTGTTTGACGCCTCGGCAAAAACGAATAACGGAAAGTCGCTTAACGACATTTTAGCGATCGGCCCCACTTTGCATAACGATCTAGCCGCGGTGCTTCTCAATTGGCGTGTAACCAAAATTGTATTTATGGCAGATATTATGAAAATGTATAGATGCATCAATGTCAGTGAGGACGATGCTCAATATCAGAGAATTCTGTGGCGTGCGGATTCGTCGGAAAATATCGCGGAGTACTACTGTTCAACTGTAATGTTCGGAACAGCATCCGCCCCGTTCTGTGCCATGCGCACTTTACATCAGTTAGCCGACGACGAAGCCGATAACTATCCGCTAGCAGCGCAGGTTATCAAACACCAGATGTACGTGGATGATATGCTGTCAGGAGCCGACCACGTCTCCGACGCACTGGAAATTCAGCGGCAAGTAATCGGAATGTTGCAACGTGGGACATTTGAATTGAGAAAGTGGGCCAGTAATTGCTCGGAGCTATTGGACCGTATACCAATTGAACATCGCGAGAAGAATTCCCTATTGGAACTCCACTTTAGTGGCATGGTGAAAGCTTTGGGAATGTATTGGGACCCCATAGAAGATTGTTTTCATTTTTGTATTAACTTTGAAATTTCAACCGACTATATCACGAAAAGATCAATTTTATCAGCGGTTGCCCGGTTATTTGACCCTTTGGGATGGTTAAACCCAGTAATTGTATCAGCCAAATTGATATTACAGCGATTATGGTGCGAAAAATTGAAATGGGATGAATTAGCACCACCACCGATTCAGAAGTTGTGGAAACAGTATGCGTTGGAACTGCCAACAATATCTCAGCTACGTGTATCACGTTGGATGCACACAACAAGCGCAAACACTTTTTGTGAACTTCATATCTTTGCCGACGCTTCCAACCTGGCATATTCTGCAGTTGCTTATCTGCGTGTTCAAGTATCCGCGTCTTGTTATCGTATCAGTCTTCTAATGGCGAAATGTAAAGTTTGTCCAATCAAGCCTAAACTAACTACGCCACGTGCAGAATTAAATGGAGCTGTGCTTGCTGTGAAACTCATGCTATTTGTGAAGCAGCACTTGAAATTAAATTTGAGCTCGGAAAATATCTTCTTTTGGACAGATTCTACAATCGTTTTGTGCTGGATCCGAGGTGAACCAAATCGGTGGAAGGCTTTTGTATCAAACCGTGTTCATAAAATTCTGGAAAGCACTGCAGTGGCGCAATGGCGCCATGTGCGCTCAGAAGACAACCCAGCCGACTGTTCAAGTAGGGGAATGAGCCCCCACAAACTCGCAAACACAAAATTGTGGTGGGATGGACCCCCATGGCTCACTAAGCCATTCACTCAGTGGCCGAATCCAATAACAAGTACGGAAGTATCTTCAGTTGACGCAACCATGGAGTTGAGACCAATTTACACCAACACCGCCATTGTGGTCGACATGGATGAAGATTCTTACATTGAACGTTTTTCATCGTACACGTCTTTAGTTCGAGTAATAGCACTATGTCATCGTTTCGTATTCAACGTACGTCACAAAGTGGCTAAACGTATAGGTGCGCTCACAGTAACCGAAATGGAGCATAGTTTACAGAGCATTATCCGTTGTGTGCAAAGGCACGCGTTTCTATCAGAGTGGAAGGCACTCGCGCGTGGGCAGTTACTCCCTGAAAGAAGCGTTCTTTTATCATTAAATCCGTTCTTTGACAAAACCGATATGCTCATTCGTTTGGGCGGTCGATTGCGTGATGCATTGCTACCAATATCGGAGAAGTATCCATATATTCTGCCTGCGAAACACCATTTCACCGACCTTGTTGTCCGACACAGTCATTTGATTACTATGCATGGAGGAGCTGCGCTTACGCTCAGTCATGTACGCAAACGATTTTGGGTGATCAACGGACGAAAGGTGGTACGTTGCATTATTTATCGATGCGTTACTTGCTACAGATGTAAACCTCAAACTTGTGAGCAGCAGATGGCTAATTTACCAGCAGCACGTATCCGTCCAGCACGACCGTTTTCATCAGTGGGTGTTGACTACGCTGGGCCAATTAACGTTTTACCTTCCAAAGGCCGTGGTCGCACGTCCAAAAAGGGCTATATTGCCTTGTTTGTATGTCTCGTCAGTAAAGCTGTGCATTTAGAACCGGTGGGAGACTTATCGTCGGATGCATTTTTGGGAGCGCTGCAACGTCTAATTGGAAGGAGGGGACTCTGTAGTGATATATTCAGCGATTGCGGCACAAACTTCGTAGGTGCGAACAAAAGGTTGCAAGCTGATCGTACCGCCTATCAAACTTACATAAACAAAGATATTTTACCTTTTTTGCTTAAACATCAAATTCAATGGCATTTCATACCCCCGTCATCCCCACATTTCGGTGGATTGTGGGAGGCGGGCGTAAAATCCATGAAATTTCATTTGAAACGAACAATCAGTGATCGGAAGCTAACCTTTGAAGAATTGAGCACGGTATTAGCTCAAGTGGAATCGTGCCTAAATTCACGGCCTTTATGCCCACTATCGAATGATCCAGATGACCTGATGGTTTTGACACCTGGCCATTTTCTGATTGGCGACGCACTATTAGCGCCACCTGTTCCAGAGCACGACACATTTAGTTACACCAACCGTTGGCGCAACTGCCAATACCTTGTACAACAGTTTTGGCGGCGCTGGAGCAGTGAATATCTTTCCCGCTTGCAAAGAAGACCAAAGTGGTTAAAGCCTACCCGTAATTTAGAAACAAATGACATCGTTCTTATTAAAGACGAGCGAATGCCTTGTAATCAGTGGTTATTAGGTCGCATCGTTGACACGCACGCAGGATCAGATGGTTTGGTTCGAGTCGTTTCCGTAAAAACGAAAAACGGACTTCTGAAACGTCCGGTTACTAAGATCTGTCCTCTGCCTATTCAAGATAACCAGAGTAGCGGTCTGCCCAACCAATCACATTAGTCAAATTGCATTTATTCTTTCTCATACCGATTCAGCCACATCACTCATCAGTAGACGACATCGTATCGTGGAAAGTCATAATATGCCATACATATCATCGTGGGGAGGAATGTTGGAGCCCATACGAGACAACCCTGAATTTATATACCTAGTAAATGCATACTTGCATTGTTGCACATCACGTGCATTTTTTTGACATTTGTTACTTCTTCCTGTTTCTCTTTTTTGGTTAGCTCGTTGTTAGAGCAGAATAAAGTTAAGTTCAATAAAAGCAAGCAAACCACGCGGTCCCTTCTTGGGTGGATACGGGCGGCAAATCTACGTACAAACAATAAAATAAAATAAAATAAAATAAATAAAATAAAATAAAATAAAATAAAATAAAATAAAATAAAATAAAATAAAATATAATATAATAAAATAAAATAAAATAAAATAAAATAAAATAAAATAAAATAAAATAAAATAAAATAAAATAAAATAAAATAAAATAAAATAAAATAAAATAAAATAAAATAAAATAAAATAAAATAAAAATAAAAAAAATAAATAAAATAAATAAAATAAAATAAAATAAAATAAATTCAGATAAAATAAAATAAAATAAAATAAAATAAAATAAAATAAAATAAAATAAAATAAAATAAAATAAAGTAAAATAAAATAAATTAAAATAAAATAAAATAAAAAAAATAAATAAAATAAATTAAATAAAATAAAATAAATTCAGATAAAATAAAATAAAATAAAATAAAATAAATCAAAATAAAATATAATAAAATAAATAAAAAAATAAAATAAAATAAAATAAAAATAAATATTTACGCAGATGTTTTCTTATAAACAACAAAAGTTGCTAACTTCTTTTATGAAACCAGCAATATTTATTAATCCATAGAACTGTAAACTAGTCTACTTCATTCATCAATAAAATTTAAACACTTTTATTGCTGTTTTATAGCTATTAGACAAAATACACTTCCAAGAAAGTGAAGATTGTTTGAAAAATTTATTAACTCGTTTCAAGATTAATCGAAAAAGACCCCTAAATATAGACTTCAGTTAATGTCGTTAGCAGCTACTGAGTTTTCAATGCAATATATTAACACTTAAATTATAATTTTGAAGCACACGTTTAGGTTAAATTTTAACTATAGAGTGTACCTTTTTAGGATATATTTGACATAAAAAATAACCAATAATGGCCCCAAAACGCCACATTGCCTGCCACCATAACTACTTACTGTAACTAACGGTAAAACCTTAACATATTAACAACATTCAACACGTTTCTACTTGAATATTGTTTGCTTTGTTAACCACAACAAAGCGTGCAACTCAAATGGTGTCACATAGCCGCTCGGCACCATTGTGTCTTAATTGATACATAAAAGTCACCAAATAATAAATAAGAAAATAAATACAAATAAAAACAGTAACAAAGCACACCCGAAAACAGCCCCACACAGTGTCATTTCATTCAAATCGTCATTAAGTTTTAAACAGGTTAAACATTCGCTCGTTGTCATCACCGAAACACGTTTTTGTTCCCAGTCCTTTGTTTATTTGTTTTTCTCTCGTCAAATATTTACATACGTGTGTTGTGTTTATTATTTTACTGCCACTTTAAGTACATATTTACGCACCAAATTGCAACGCACTTGACATGTGAAAAATTTCACTTTCGCTTTTGCTTTGTGTTCTCGGCGTTTGTTTACAAAAGTATTTTTTTTTTGGTTTATTATTTATTTACCATATTTGATTCTTAAGCGCACAAAATTTCACTTTCGTTTCTCAAAGCTTAATCAGTACTGTAAATAAAAGTGTGTAAAAAAGTAACAACAAAAAAATTTCTATACAAATTTGTAAGATTAGCTTAATTTCTTGCCAGTTATTTAAATAAAATTTGCGTCTTTTACATAAATTATGCGCTTAGCGTTGATGAGTCTGGCCTATGATTTTGCGTCATTAGCATAACAAAGGCGCCAACTCTTTTTTTTTTTTGTGAATAGTTTTTACCGGCAACTTGAATGAAAATCAATTTGAATATGTAAATGTCTGGCTCGTTATTCGTGGGTATAAATTAGCGAAATCATGTTGGATTATAAGGGTCGGAATTTATTAAAAACCTAATGAGAGTATAAGAATGAGAGTGTGTGTGGGTCTTCTCACATGGGAACTTGTTGTTTGTTGGTTGAATATTTAAATCTTAAAAATAATAATTGAAAATAATGTTTCATTAATAATGTTTTAAATTCCATGTTTCATATGCTATAAAAGTTTTAGTAAATAAATATTTAAAGTGAACCCTTGAACAGTGGACTGTTTGGTGTATCAGAAAAATTACTCAGCTATGTGTTCCTCCATAGAGTTGGAAGAAAGTAAAATTAGTTTAAATTTTTTATTATTGAAAATATTAAACTTATACGTTCCCAGATGGACGTCCTTAACGTTAAGAATTACCGTGCCGATCTATAAATATGCAAGCCCTTGTAGACAACCTAAGTAGGGCGATCGACCTCATTTTAAACACCCTTCTGGTCCCTCAATCAGTGGAGTACCTAAGTGATTTCTTTCCTTTAGTCACTTAGTCCTTCAGCTATTCTTTTTCATAGCCCAATGAATTTTAAAAATTTTCAATTTATTTTACTTTCCAACCTATATTATTGCACACATTGCATTTGCCTCTAAAACAAAAAAGTATTCCAATAGTTTCTTAAAAAAAAAATAGTCACTTCGAGTAAATTTCGTTAAATTAAGTCCCTTACGTACACTTTCTTTGTTCTTCTCTATTGAATACCAGGTATTTTTTTTTTAATTTAAATTGTCATTTCGACTACAAAAACAAATTTGTCCATATAATGCATCAAATTAGTTATTTTCCCTTTCCTTCCTCACTTCACACCTTTTCAGAAGAAAACTATTTTTAAAATCATATAAATTTTTAGCTAAAATTTAAAAAACAACAACAATAATCCGAAAAAAGTAATAAGTTTACAAAATTTTTTAACAAAGTTTTTATTATAAATACAATAGATTACTTAAACAAAACCATAACAAAAGACTAAAGTCACAAACTTGCCGAAGCATCATTTTTCATGTTACACCTAACAGTTTCGCTTCATTTTGTGTTTTTTTTGGATTTGTGCAAAAAATATTGACTTCCTCAAAGGTGTTAAAATGCCACTTAACATAATATAACAACAACAATAATAACAACACTAACAAAAACCATAGCAACACTCACAGCAAAAGGTAGCAAAATTGTGTAAACAGTTTATTCAACCAAGCTAATGTTGCATGTGCGCGCTGAAAGATGACAGCAATAACAAAAACCACAACAACAACAAATACAATGCAATTACTGCAAAAAACTGTAAAATCAACACACAAAGCGGCACCAATTATGTCGCGTCGAACGCGCATGCAATGCCAAATGTAGCATTAGCAACATTAGCAAAAAAGCAGCAACAACAACAACAACAACAATACAATGCATTTACTGTCCCTGTGATGTCTTTCGCTTTGGGCATTTGGCCGCTTTCTGATGTTTTAGTGTTTCGGATTTTCCTTTAGCTTCAAATGTCAGCTGGCAGCTGTCAATTGAACTGCGGAATAATTAAGGGGCGCGAAGCCATTTTTTGGGATAATTTGAGTTTACTCTCTTGATTGGACTAAATGTCATTTTGCAAAACCAACAAACACACACACACACACACAACGTTAGATAGCACCAACTAATATAATCTGCTCCGAATTGGGTCAGTCACACGAAGCGGCCAGCGTTGAAAAAGGTGGCAACATTGCTGTTAAAATTTGAATCAGCGCAGTCGAAAATTCGTAATTAATTACATTAATTTGCCTCGTGGTGCTGTGTGTGCCGTTATTTATTACATTTCGTTATCTGTGTGGATAAAGCGCCGATTATTTAACATTAACATTGTGACTGGTGATGTTGCGATAACTATTGCTGTTGTTGTGACGTTTGTTGTAGCCGTTGCCGGTAACCGAGCGTTGAGTAAGCGCCGCGTTCGCCGCAAGCGTTGGCATTGCAAAATTGAAGCAATTTATGTTCGGAAGACGATTATGTCGAATGAAAAACGCCGCTGACAGCGATTGAAGAGCACAAAAACGCAACAGCGACACGAGGCGTCGTGCACACATTTAATGAGTTAATTACGTTTAATAATTTAATTATGGGATTTGTTAATGTGGCCACATTAACTAAGTGAACGAAAAGTCAATAGCTGAAAGGCGAATATCCGGCATGGTGGACAACTTCCGTCTGGCCGAAGGGGAATAGTTGAAAGGTATGTGTGAAAATTTAACAGAATGTTTTTTTATTTCTTTATGATTAAATATTTGTAGAAAAATCTAAATTTCTTAAAAATATTAATCACTCAGGCGTTAAAAATGTGTCGGAAAAGGTGAAGACAGTTAAATTTTTAAGACAAATATTAGTCTTTGATCATGGAAAGTGGATAGAAAATGTTTAATAGCTCCCTGGTTTCTTTTACTTACTTACTCTCTGATATCCTGAAACCCGTTCCAAATGTGTCAGAACCAGTAAGACAGTAAATATTTCTTATGAGAAAAATATTAGTCTTTGGTCATGGAAAGTGGATGGAAATCAACTCCCTGATCCGTTGGTCGTGGCAAGTGAAAAGAAGGGGAATGTTTACTGGCTCCTTGGCTTCCCTAACTTGCTCCCTACCTTGAAATCGTTCCAACTGTATCAGAAGAGGTAAGGACAGTAAATTTTTCTAGTGAGAAAAATATCAGCCTTTGGTCGTGGCAAGTGAAAAGAAGAGAATTATTTACTGGCTTCTTGGTTCTTCTTACTTCCTCCCTGATATTCTGATTAGCAGACTTTTTGTTCAACTGTTCTAATTGTTCATTTATTAAATTCTATATAGTATTATTATATAGTAATATTTAAAAGAAAACTGTCCAATTGTCTTCAGAAGGGAGACAAATATTTGCTTCACTTTTCTCATCTCTCAATGTCCTTCTGTCGCTAGCAAAAAATTCCATTCGGCACATTGACTGCATTTCAGATATTTAACACTTTTATGGTTCGCAGAAAAACCGCAAATATAGTTTTTGTTGTTGTTAGTTGAGTTGTTTCAGCGCTTGCCAAGAAATTTCCAATGCAACTGAACATTCTTAAAGGCAAAAAGGAATAAATGCAAATAAACAGTTGAAGCAGCAGGCAACGTGTGTGACTCATGCAATTTGGCATAGTTGCATGGTTCTTGTTTAACTACTTTGCGGTTCTTGTGAATTTCACACACACACGCGCACACTTGCAGAATGGAGTGTATGCAATACAAAAGACTTAAGAAGCAAACGCGAAGTGAAATTTGCGCTTTTATGCCGAATTATGCCAAAGCCAGGACTTAAGTAGTGCCAATGCCAATAAGTGGCAATAACAATGGCAACAACAAAAAAAACCGATTAATTTTTTTACTACTGTCTCAGTGCAATGTGGCGCATGTGTCGCTTAAGACTAGCCTAAGTTTCAGATTAAAACCAGATTTCAGGCAACTTTTTCACTTCATTCTTCTGTTATATTTGCATGTTTGTTGTTGTTATTTTGTTTACATTACTTTGTTAAAAGAAAACATTTCAAAGCGCATTTTAATTTGCCATAAAATGAAATCGACATGCAGACATGCATTCATTTTTACCGACTGTATGATATACTTATTTCTATATGTATTTAGATGCATACAAACTAACATATATTCTCACATACGTATGTACATACATTACAATTTTTATATTTATTTTTCCAATTTTTTTTTCTGGAAATTTTTTCTTACTTTGCCAACGAAAGTTATTTATGCATGCGCTGTTACAGCAGCAGCAGTAATAAAAAAAACTAGCAACTAAAACAACAACAAGCGCAAAAATGTTACTGCCGCATGCGTCACCGGCCGCCGTCAATAATTTATTCTCGCATTACGAACGCTTTGAACGCGCTGCGCCGTGTACATTGCACTCGGCCTGCCGCTTGTTGCCAGTCGGTAGTTGTCGAAGTGCTGTTGTTGTTTTTGTTGTTTTCGTTGTCGACATCGGCAAGTTGCATAGAAATTCAGCAAATGTTCTCTACTGTGGCCGCGTTGTGGGTGTGAGTGCTGGCAACCATAGCAACTGAATTGCACTAGGAAAATTGCAATTGCCAAACAACAACAACAATAGCAATAGTAAGAAATATAAAAACAATAGCATAGCAGCAAAAACAGGCAAAAGGGTCGATGACTTTTTGTGTTGGACGTGCGAGCATGCAACATTTGCGGCGACTTTAACTTGCAACTTTGGCTGACAATGACAACAACAACAACACCAACAACAGCGCAACACCAGCTAGCAATTGTTGTTATTGTTTGTTTTTGGCATGCAGAATTTGCGCTTCAAGTGGCGCGTAGTGCGTTAGTTTGCTTACATGTTGATGGTTGTTGTTGTTGTTGTTATTATTGTGACATGTTCTTGTAGCCATGTTGCGCTTTGCACACACACATACAAACAAGTACAACTGCTCCCCCCCATATATTAAAGCAAACATATATGTTTGTCTCCAAGTTTGTCTCTGTGTGTGTGTGTGTTTTGTGTGTACATTGTCGGCTTTGCTAATAATGCTAATTGCAAATAATTTACATTTACTTGTTGCTTGGCGGTAGAATTTTTCGCATGTTGTCTATGTTGTTTCTTTTTATTTTATTTTTTATTTGTTTTAGATTTTCTTTTATTTGTCGACTTTTTTAAGGTTTATTTTTGATATACGCGTTCGCGTTGTTGTTGCAGCTATTGACAACAGTTGCAGTTGCCATGCTGCGGCCTTTTCTTTCTTGCGTGTATGTTTTACACGCAGCACAAGAATTCATTTATCTTTCCTTATGTTACTTTGCATTGACTGGTAGAAAAATGCCGGAAAGCGAAAAGAATTCAATGAGGGAAACGAAAGACTTAAGCTACGAACTGTCTAGACGTTGATATAATAAAAGGGTGTGAGAGAGACATTTTGAAATGCAAATAACTCATTGATTGGTTGAGATTAGCGAGTATTTAATATTTAATAATGTAAATAATTTATGCAGATTTCAATCAAATATGTTATGTGTCTACCTGCAAGTTGATGTGTGGAACTAGGAATTTTTGACAGTTTTATGGCAATAATTTCTTCTTTTCGCTGTTGTAACGATGTTTTAAGCTCAAGTAAATCGATTTTTAAATGAAAAGCTGCAAACTTATGACAATATAAGAGTCTCTTAGGCTTTTCTAACCAAAAGTGAGCTGAAAGTAAGACAGACTGCGCGTCATATTTCGCCACTTTTAAACTTTCGTCGTTCTAGAGAACTTCTATTACTAAAAAGATTCTAATTAAGAACCATGATTGGTGTTCTAGCGGGTCATTGTGTTATTGACACCGAAGCAAGAAGGTTGGGTTTGCTTTCTCATGACTGCTGTCGAAGTTGCATGGATAAGAAAGATGAAGAAAAACCGCTTCACCTTCTATGAACTTGTCCTGCATTATTTAGAAGAATTTCTTCTTCCCCTGGGCAACTTTTTTTCGACAGTTCTAACTGAACTATTCATCGTCCACTAGGCCACGTAGGGAGATCAAACTGGTTCAATGACTGAATGGACTTAAGTTCACGAAAAGATTGAATTTGGATTTCTAATGACTTTTCTCGAGCTGAATGGACGGAGAATAGGAAGAAAATTCACTTCACCTGCATTTTCTAGAAGAAGAAAAACTCACCTTGGCAACTTTTTTCCTGACAGATCTAACCGATAGAACTACTCACAGTGTTCTAGGCTTCGTAGGGAGTTCAAACTGGTTCAATGAGTGCGCGAACATAAGTTCGGTTGATTGTTGATAGCCACTCCTGTCAACCTTACCTACCTATCCAGTTTTTATTTCAAGCTCAATTTGAAGTATTCAACATTCATTCGATTTGAAGTACTAAACCCAATAAAACATAAATTATAGGCCCAACTTATATTACTCATTCGCTCTAATGAGAGCAACAACCCGCTCTTGCTGTCAGTTGTAGTAAACGCATTTAATCACTTGAGCCGCCAACATTTTGAATTGCAATCTGTCAACAATGTCATTATAACTTTTACCGCCTTTCCACAACCGCATTTCCGTCATATTAGTGGCAGTCGTTGGCACCAACACACAAGCGCACACTAACTGGACTGTAGCCGAGGCGAGGTGCGAACTCAATCGAAATCAAGTCACAAACGTTGAGCTGCCAACCACTTAATTAGCAAACTCAACACATGGACACAAGACAAGGTGCGCTGCAAAATTAGAACCAAAGTTTGAAGCAGAATGGAGCTGAACTCAACTGGCAACAACAGCTCTATTCATTGGCCATTTTTTATTTATTAAAAGCAACAGCAGCAAAAGAAACACACACACAAACAAATGCAAAACTAATGTGTTGCATGCAATTGGCGGCTGTTTAAAACAGCAACAACAGCTACTAAGACTGCAATGAGTAACAGCAGCAACATTCAGGCAATTATCTTCGATCTTGTGCACAAGTTGCAAGCACACAAGCTGCTCCCCAGTTTGCCATTTGGCCGTTTGGCCGTTTGGCTGCTGGTCTGCTTGATGTGTGTTTGTTGCACTGCTGGTCAGACACCAATTGTGCCAATTGTAATAAATGCAGCGTTGCATACTCGACACATGCTAAACGTTGCAAGCACATATGAAGTGCGCCAACTAAGAAGCAGCCAACTAAAACAACGCAACTCAAAAAAATGTACAATATGTATCAATTACGCTTTTAATTTTTGTTGTTGTGGTTGCATTGCTTTCAACACGTAGTGAACAAATGAACAAATGTTGTGACGCGTCATGGAGTTCAGGGCGCGCACACTTGTGTCATTTCGGCATGTCGTACAACAGCTGAGAACAATAACTTAACACACACACACAGACACACATGAAATGCAAGAAGTACAAGGCAAACTTGAATGCTTAACACTAGAATACCCAAAAGAGTTGAAAATACTCTATTGGGATTTTTGTTTTATTTTTTTGCATTGCTTTGTGAAAGAAAATGTTAATTAATTAATTAAGAATAATTTTTTAATTCAATTCAGTGAAAATTTTCAGTGAAAATTTTTTCTATTGGGATTTTTTTCATATTTTTTTGCATTGCTTTGTGAAAGAAAATTTTCGCTGAATTGAATTAAAAAATTATTCTTAATTAATTATTTAAAATTAAATTAAAATTTCATCAAATTTTCTTTCACAAAGCAATGCAAAAAAATAAAAAAAAATCCCAATCGAGAAAATTTTCACTGAAAATTTTCACTGAATTGAATTAAAAAATTATTCTTAATTAATTCTAATTCTTAATTAATGCTAATTAAAATTTAATTTTAATTAATTAATTAATTGAGAATAATTTTTTAATTGAATTAAAAAATGAATTGAATTAAAAAATTATTCTTAATTAATTCTAATTCTTAATTAATGCTAATTAAAATTTAATTTTAATTAATTAATTAATTAAGAATAATTTTTTAATTCAATTCAGTGAAAATTTTCTTTCACAAAGCAATGCAAAAAAATAAAAAAAATCCCAATAGAGTAGGTTTAGGCCTTTTATTATTTTATTGCATTGCTTTGTGAAATAGAATTTGATCTGAATTTGACTGTTTTTTTAAACCAATTTAAGTTAGAAAGTTACACTATTCCTAAACAAATTTTTATGTCTACTTTGTAGCATGATTTCTTCATTATTCATTTAATAATCAAATTTGAATTAGTTGCGCATTCTAGTGTTAACTACATACTTGCATTTAATGCATTAAGTTTGTTGCTATGGGTGCGGCAATTTGTTAATTTTTTTGTTTAGCCTAAAAATGTTAGAATTTTTTGATATTTATGCATTGCTGATTGCAAGTTTTACGTAGTAAATAAAAGCCAATCATTATGTGTAATTTAGTCAAAAAGCACTGAAGACAAAAACCTTGTAATGAGCAGCAATCAGAAGAGTTCAGTATGTAAGAACCAAACATTGGGCAAAACGCCAAAATCTAAAAATCGTAGATTTCAAGTCGCTTCTGACATCTTGAAGTACCCACTAAACCTATGTATGTATACATGATCATTAGATTAACTAGTACATAATTATCTCTATACTTACTTCACTGGCTATAGAAACCCGTGTCCGGGTTTTGTCCTACCGCAAAAGTTATCTTTAGGCACCTTTGCTTTGCCTTTTCTCCAGTTGGTCAAAACAAGAAGAGATGATAGGGCGTCCTCAACTTGGTTCTTCCAGAGAAGATACGGTCTCTCTCCCTCAACCGCCAACTACCGCATGGAAGAACAGACATTAAAAAGACATCTAAAAATCGTAGATTCCAAGTTGCTTTTGGCTTTCTGAAGTACCTAATAAATCCAAATATGCATACATGAGCCTTGGATTAGCAAATAAATCCTTGTCTCACCTCATCTAACTCAACTAGCTTCATATAATCTAATCCCAACTAAACCAAATGCAACCTCACACAACTCCACTGCAAATCTAAACAAATTTACATAATTTTCCTTTCAATACTCAAAAACAAACTTGAGAGTCGATAGCACTTTTTGCAAATACTTGCCAACAAATATTACATAATAATACATACAAAAGCTAGCCCAGTGCTTTAGTAAGTTGAGATAATTTCCCCCAAAAAAAAATTATCAACAGTTTTTGTACTATTAAAGTTCACTTTAACTTCCACCTTTCCTTTAACCCTCAAGCAAAATGCAACGTTGTGTAAAAAGCGCTAAAATTTTTACACTAAAACAGCAACAATCAAGCAACAAATATCTTTACAAAGGTTGCCATTGTCGTGTAAAACAACAACATCAACAACACCACAAAGGCGTTGAAAACATTAAAATTAAAGTGGCAAAAAATTGTACGTGTATGTTTGTTTGTATGTGTGGATTGTGGCACAAGAAAATCGCCAAAGGCAATGCACAGTTTTGGCGTCTTTGGCAATTTGTGTGCTTAGAAAATTGTTTTTGTAAGCAATTGCTTGCTGTAGTTATATTTGTTGCTGTTGAGAAACTCTCGTTCCTAATGGGAAAAGACTGGGACTGTTGATTTTGAAAAGCTTCTCTTGAGGCAAATTTTTCAACAGAAAATCATTTGCCGTAGACAGAAACAGGTGGCAACATCGCTTGGTGTCAGGTCCTGACTATAAGTTAGTCAGTTAGTTAGTTAGCGTTCTTATGAACGCTCCAGTCGAGCTCTCGGAACATTTGGCGAGTCACTATCGGATGTGTGTGTGATCTGACTTGCGCTGATAGAACAAAATTTCTCTCCCATTGGTCAAAGCAGGCCGCTTCTGGGCGATTTCTTCCTTCAGACGGTCCAATTTTTCATAGTGCAGGTCCAAATTAAAAGTTAGGAGTGATTGACTTTTGCTGTATTAGGACCACTATTTACATTTTCAGGCTGGCCTGGCTACTGCTTGGAATTTGAGGTTTCTCTTTTACCTGTTGTTCATCTTTCACTCGTTCGTTCGTTCAAACCAAACTGAGTCAAGCAATCACAAAATTGACAGAAGTTTTTTTGGTATGAAATCTTATCTTTCTAACGTCATCCAACGTAACCCGATTGCTCAGGGCAGCATTCAACTAGTGGCACACAGCGCGGCAGATAAGTGAAAAGCTGCGGCAAAGGGCGGTGCCACCGAAGATAGCTAACAGAAAAATTGGTGAAAATCGCTTTTCGATAGTTGAGCTGAAAAAACTACGCAACACATAACACGAATTGAATGCTGCTCGCTTTGTTGTTGTTATTGTTATTGCTGCTGTTACCATTTGGTGCACACACACACACATACACATAAAAACCAGCCAGCTAGCAGTTTGGCAATACATATTTAAGCTAACAAGAAATCAACAACAACAACAATAACAAAAATCAGTTACACAAAGCGGGCAATAAAAGTAAAAGTGCCTTAGAAACTTTTTTGTTTGCAGTACATTGATTGTTTGTTGTGTTTTGTTGATTGTTGTTGTATTTTTTGTTGTTATTGTTATTGTTGCTGGTTTCGTTTTTCCTGCCGCTCCATTCAATGTGGTTGCACTTGATAATTTTCGCTGTGAGCCGATTGGCTTTTCTTTAGTGCAATGTTTTTTTCTGTGGCAGTTTTTTTTTGTTTGTTGATTGCCTTCAGTTGGCCCGTTGATTGTTGTCTGCCCGTCAGCTGTGAAAATCGATTTCATTAACTTTTATTGCAACACTTTGCTGATTGTTGGTATTGTTAGTGTTGTTGCTAAATGAATTACAACAAGATTACGGTTAAAAATGAAGTCATTAGTGAGGCAAGACGGGCGCAGGAAAGTGACGAAGGCAAACGAAGAAATAAAAGAAATAAAGTGCAAAGTTGTTGAAAGTGAAACTTTTGACTCAAAGTGTGTTTAGTTTTCTTAATAATAATAGAGAGAGAGAGAAAGAGAAATAGAGTGAGTGAAAGAGAAAGATATAGTTGAGAGTAAAGAGTGCTTCCTGTTGTTTTTTATTGTATTAAAAGTGATGTTGATTAGCACATTTTTGTGCACTTTGGAGGAGAGAAAATATTTATTTTGGTTTATGTAATAAATCGATGACATAAAAATTCGAATTCAATGAAGGCTTCTGGAAAATAGTCATAAGTTATGGTCTGTTAAAAATCCAATAAAAGCTGACAAAACTGCTGATAGAAACGTAATTAAAAAACAACAGTTGTTTTAAAATAGAAAATAAAAAATATCATGAACAGCAAATAAAACAACAATAAAATAGTAAAAAAAACAATAATAAAATAATAAACATGATTTAAAAAAAAAATTTACAAATTAAAAAGCTATTCAATGCAATACCTGAAAAAACAGAATTTTTGAAAATATTTTTCTTCTAAAAAAACCTATATATAAAAAAATTGATATTGTTGTAGAAAACAAAAATAATAAATATCATAAATAACAAACAAAACAACAAATAAAACGGCAATAGGATAATAAACAACAACAATTATAAAAGTAATAAACAAAAATAATTACAAAAGCATTCATTTTGTTTCAATTTCAAAACTGCCAGTGAAACCGTTTAAAAAAGTATGTTGTTGTAAAAAAAGAAAATAATAATCCTAAACAGCAAACAAAACAACAAATAAAACACAACAACAAAAAAAATAATCAACAACAATAATAAACAAATTTATCAACAAAACAAAGATTTTGTTTTAATTTCAGTAATCCATAAAAAGTTTTTAAACCATTTAAAAAGATATATGAAACCTTGAAAAATGGATTTTGTTGTAAAAAAATAATATCATAAATAGCAAGAAAAACAACAAAAAACAGCAATAAAAAAATAAACAACATTATCAACAAAAGAAATTATTTTGTTTTAATTTCCATAATTCCCATTCAATTCAATACTTGAAAAACTCCTTTTTTTGGCTTCTAAAAATTCACTTAAAACATAAAAAGCTATCAAAACTGATAGTAGAAAAGTTTTTAAAAAATTGATATTGCTGTAAAAAATGAAAATAATAATAAATATCTTAAACAGTAAACAAAACAACAAATAAAACAACAATAAAACAGTAAGGAACAACAATAATAAAATAAATAAACAAAATTAACAACAAAAAAAGATTTTTTTTAAATTTGATTAATCCATAAAAAGTTTTCAAACAACTTAAAAAACGATTCAATTCAATACTTGAAAAACGACACTTTTTGAGCCAAATGGCTCTTAAAAATCCACTTAAAACATAAAAAGCTGACCAAACTGCCAATGAAAAAAATGTTTTAACAAAAAAATTATGTTGTAAAAAAAGAAAATAATAATAAATATCATAAACAGCAAACAAAACAATAAATAAAACAACAACAATAAAGTAAACAACAACAAAAAATAATAAACAAAATTATTAACAAAAGAATTGACTATGTTTTTAATTTCCATAATTCCTAAAAAGTTTTTAAACAACTTAAATATAAACCATACAAATCAATACTTGGAAACCCCAATTTTTATTAATATTTGGCTTCTGAAAATCCACTGAAAACAGTTATAATTTAATGACTAAACACATTTTTGTAACCGTAGCTTTGCAAATATTTAACAAAATCACCAATGTTACAAGAAGTTTTACAAGTTTTACAGGTTTTTTCTTTGTAATCAATTTAAGGCTAACAACACATATTTTTGAAGAAAAAATACTACAATTTTGTTTTGTAAGACATAATCTTAATTGCTACCATCAAAATTGACAGGCATAATCGTAATCGTCAAAATCGGTGTTAAGGCCAATGACAGCGTCAAGTTCGTTTACCTCAAAGCAACAACAACTTGGGCACATCTTTTTTCTGTTCGTTTCGTTTAACGAACTTAGTTGTTGACGCAGCCAGACAAGTTGAGGAAAGTTGAGTTCTTACATTCACACACACTGCGACTTCATTAGCATCTTTTAATTATAGAATCTTTAAAACACCTAAGCAGACTTTTGCTTTCAGCATTGAACACTAAAAACTAAAGAATCTTATAAAAACTTCATTTTAAAGCAGTGGATGGTCTTATGGCTATTCTTCAGTGTTGCTGCTACTCTCAAGTAGCAGAATGGCCATCACTGTTTGAAAGCAATTTAAAATATTTTCCATAATAATGAAATTTCCATCAGTCACGTTTCACTTGTCACTTGCAGCAATTGTTTATAATTTCTATTCTTTCAACATGACATAAGAGCTGTGAACATTGCATGACCACTTCAACAGCTGCACTGCTATTAATTTCAGCTTTACTTAGGTCGAAAAAACATAACCTCAAAAGTGTAGACCAGCCGTCGTCGTCAGTTATGGCCAGTTATGTGGTATTGCGACACTAACCGTTTTTCAATTTTCATTTTTTTCCATATTTTTGTTGTATGTTGTATGTGGCTTTTGTGCACTTGTGTTGCCTTTATGTCGCAGATAATGGAAAACTGATTGAAGTATTATTTAACGGTCAAGTTTAGCTGATTTTGGGCGGTTTTTTACTTTGTTTTGTTTGAGGAGAAATGCGTTAAGTAATGTGTAAGCGAAAGCCTTTTGCAATAAATGCAACTCACTGTGTGTGCTCGATTGGGCAGAGCAATAAATCATTTGAACTTTCGAAATTGTTGCTAGTCAAATGCACTCTTAGAAGTATTGAAAACAGAGTTACAATGCAATTTGTGTGGGGGAAAAGTTGGTTGTTGTTGCATTTAATGAAATGAAAATTTAAATGAAAAACTATTATAGTAATTATGGGTTAGTTGTTAATATGCTCAAATTTTATGTAAAAATAGGCAATTTTTTTGATTTTAGAAAATCAAAATTTAACGGGGTCGACAAAGGGTTAAGGTTCGAAGAAGGAAAGACTGAAAAAATCATGAACCAATTAAAAATTGGTAAAATAAACATGAAATAGAAAATAATTCGACACGTGTTTTTACATTTTTTTAAAATCAAAATCTGACGGGTCAACAATGGGTTAAGAGTTTGTATGGGGAAACAAGATTTTATGGGCTTTTTGACTTCAAACTTGGTGAAACTACTCTTGGTGAGAAATAATAAAAATTTTTTTTGAAAATCAAAATCATGAACGTGGTCAACGATGGGTTAAGGTTCGAAGACGGGAAGATTATGAAAAAATCACTAACCCATCAATAGGCCGACTTCAAAATTGCTGAAAACACTTGGAATCGAAAATAATTAGACACGTGTTTTTCACTTTTTGAAATTCAAAATCTGACAGGTCAACGATGGGTTAAGAGTTTGTATGTAGAAACTTAATTCAATGGGTTTTTGAGCTCAAATATTTAAAATGAGAAATAATTCCACACGTGTTTTTAATTTTTTCGAAAATTAAAATCTAACAGGTCAATGATGGGTTAAGAGTTTGTACAGGGAAAAATGATTAAATAGCCTATTGGCTTTAAATATGGTGAAAGCACTTCAAATGAGAAACAAATAGACAAGTATTTTTTCATAAACATCTGACCGGGTCAACAACGGGTTAAGAGAAACTTGATTTATTGGGCCCATTGACTTCAAACTTACGTGCAAAGCTGCCGGGCAATGCAAGTGTTAACACTTGCATTAAATCTGAAGTTCTTAAAATTTTTTTTTTAGTTTTGTCTATGGAACGAACCACTGTGCGGCAACCCGATTTTCAAGTCTACAATCAAGCGTTCATTCAACTTTTAAATATTTAATCGCCAGCTTCACATTAACTGTCAACATAATTGCGAAACTGTTACAACATTGGCGATAAGAATTTAACGTTAATTTTAAGCTAATTAAAAATGCACAAAAATCTACAAATAAAACTACAACGCCAGCACGTACCAAACACTCACACACATACACACCCAAACACACAACTGAAATTTACACCCCAGAATATTTTGGCAAGAATGTTGCCGTCCGTCACGATTGTAAATAAGTTGAAATCGGTTCCATTGCCACTTTGGATTTCAGTTGACACGCATTTTTTGACGTTTCGATTAGTTTGTGTTTGTTTTTTTGTTCTGCACTCTTCAGTCTTGTTGTGTTTTTTGCGCATGTTACACGTACCTGAAGTGGCTTTTTAAAATGCAAAGCATGTCGTTGGCGGCGGCCACATTTGACCCAGTTCTCAATTAGAATATTTACCTGTTGTCGAGTAGTCGTTTTTTAACCTCTGTTTTTGTTTATCTTTTGAACTTTTTATTTTGCTTAATGCCACCATTTCAATTAGGCCCGGCCATAAGTGCTTGTAGACGACTAACTACAGCAACACACAACCACTGCCCGCATGACTTTTTTCGTATATTTCGGATATAAATTACTTAAACCGCGTTGAGTGCGTCTGACTCCATTCCACTTTGCATATAACATTGGCCACCATAAATAGCAATGTGTGAGTAAATAAATGCCACTGGCGCATGCACAGTGGGCCCCGCAGCATACGGCGCGGCACATCTTCGAGTGGGCAACAGCCAGCAGCCGCAGACAACCGTTAGCCGCGTGACCTTAAGCGTAATAAATCACTAAGAAAAATGTTAACTATATTTTTTTTCGGCTCTTTCTCTGCGCTGCTTTTATGCAACGACGGAGAGTGCAATAAATTTTATATAAAATGTGCACAAATAAAGGAGTGGAAAGAGCGCAGAGCAGTAGCACTCAAAGACATTAGACTCGAGTTGGATTTGTGCAGTTTATTTGGGGTAGAGTGGGGAGGGTTTTGGGGCGGAAATCAAAACACAGGCAAAATAAATTATAAAATAAATGGCGGAATAATGCAAAATTTGCAATTGGCACCGCAGTTGTTGGTGACAGCAACCAAATTCCAACCGTCGTTTATTGTGGAAGATTTCTTTAGTAGAAAAAAGGAAAATCTCTGAAGACAATGTCTTGTGTTGAAAACAATAGCAACAGGAGTAGCCACTAAACATACGCCAAAAAAATTATAATAAACAAAAACAATGCTTGAGTCACAAATAGAAACGTAGAACCTTGCTGTTTGTTTGCACAAATCATTTAATTTTATTTATGATTTTTTAGTTTTTTGTTCTAAAATTTTGTATATGTCCCTCGTCTTTTAATTGTTGTCCCATAGCTGGAAAAAGAATTACAAAAAAGTATATTTCCTGAGAAGCAGCACTGAAAATCTATGCTGATAACATTTAAATTTGTACGATAAGTGGAAAAAACACTAAAGATCCAGCGACGTCTTCGCATGAACTCTTTTGTCTGTTCTTCGCAATAAAAAATTTGGTTGTGACACTATGTCACAATAACAGTCACAAATAACGGAACTATGTCAAAATAATAGATAAATATAGTACAGACTTTTAATGTATAGTCCAGCCATATATGACTATATGAAATTTGGTTGTGACACTATGTCACAATAACAGTCACAAATAACGGAACTATGTCAAAATAATAGATAAATATAGTACATACTTTTAATGTATAGTCCAGCCATATTGTGACATAGTGTCACAAACATATCGCAATGCAACTTTTTGTGACATAGTTTGATCCAAACATTTTAAAAATTTTAAATATGTTTTGAAAAAGTGCCCCCAACGCAAGCAGCTAATATTTTGTGTGACAAATTAAAAACAGCTCTATATATCCAGCTATATATATGACTATTATTATGACATAGTGTCACAAAAATATTGCAAGTCAGCAGTAGTTTCTTGTGACATAGTTTGATGCACAATATTTACAAATTTAAAATATGTTGAAAAAAAGTGTCCCAGACACAAGAAGCTAATATTTTGTGTGAAAAATAAGTTCAGCTATTATTGTAGCATTGTGTCACAAACCTATCAGAATTCAATTTAGCTTTTTTCTGTAATAGTTTGGGGTCACAATCCAGCATTTACCTTCTTTTGACATAGTTGAATGCAAAATTTTTGGAAAGCTTATGTTTTAGGTTTAAAAAAGTGTCCCAAACATAACAAGCAAATATTTTGTGTGACAAACTAAAAACAAATTGTTAAGAATGGTTGATTGTTTATCACTTTATACTCAACAATATTTTAAATTTTTTTTAGCGAAAATCTCATCAAAATCACAATAAAATATATTGTGACACGTAGCCAAAGTTTCGAACAGCTGTTGTCATTACTCTTTCACCCAACTCTGGGCTAGTTTTAGCATTCTAAGACATATTAAAAAAAATATTGGATATCTCTTCCATAATGACGATGTTATATAAATTATTTGATATCTTTTCCACAATTTTGCTTCAATTTTCATTTGTGACAACATGTCACACATTAAACACTATAAAAACAGCAATTAACTGCTCTATGAAAAAAATTTTCACAAATTTCTCTTCAACGTGCTTCTACTTCTCAAGATTCTATTTTATTTTTAGCAAATTTCTCTCCAAAAATAAAACATTTTGACACACATAAATGAGAATTGGACATTACAAAAACTGTACACACTATTTTCTTCTTCTATTGTGGCCGCATTGGGTGCAGTTTTTGCTTAATTGCGCCTCCAGTCACTGCGCATCGCTTTGCAACGTGCCACAGCTGGTTTTGTGGAGAAAACCGCCACAGAAATAGAAAATAAAAATCAAAGCGCACGAGCAAAAAAAAAACGTTGAAAACATTATTGACAAACTATAAATCAATAATTTCAGCAATTCAGCGCGACACTCGTTGCTAGTTTGCGGTCTTATTGCTGTTGTTTTTTTTTTGTCGACGCTTTCTTGACAATTTGGACGCTGCTGTGCAGCTGTTTTGTTTTTGTGCTGCTAAAGAATTCTTTGGCTACTTGGCACCGAAAGTAAAATAAAATAGCACGAATAACAACAACAATGAGTGAAAAATATGTAAGAGGAAAAAAGTTGGCCAGCAACAACACATTTGCACGGCAATGTCTGGCAGGATATACGAGTGTGGCAGCCTCGATTGCTGCCTTCTGCTGGCTGCTGCTTGATGACTGTACATAGAGTAGTTGTTGCTGTTATTGTTGCTTTTATTGTTGTTGTTGTGTTATTGTAGAAGCTGCTCGCTGCTACATTTTGACAATAATTGCAAACACGTGTTGCTTGTTGTTGTTGTTGTTGTGTGCTTTGGCCTGCAAATGCGCCCCCATTGTGCAGTGTTGCATTGTGTTCTTGTTGTCGTTGTTGTTATTGTTGTTTTTGTTGCCATAGCTGTTGCTGCTGGCTGCTCATTTTCGCTGCTGTACAATTTTTCACTTCATTTTCATGTGTTGTGCATGTCAACTTTTGTTTGAATACTTGCGCCCGCGCAACCAGCAACAACGCTTTTGTGGCATTTGTACTATGCTTCTATGCTGCTGCTATGGTTTGTGTTTGTTGGTGTTTCTTCTGTTTTTTTTTTTAGTTGTTATTGTTAATTTTCAGCACACCAGCATCAAAGTGGGTTATGTGGCTCACTGTTTTACTTGTGCCCGAAATTCGAAATCCGAGTATGCAGCCTTAGTTTGGTTTGTAAAAGGTGGACATGAGTGCTGAATCAATTTTGAACTTTGAGGTGCTGTCTTAGTTTTTTCTGTAAAAGAAAGAAAAGTAGAATAAAATAAAAGTAGATAGAAGAAGAAAAATAGAGTAACAGAGTCAACTTTTTCTTTAGTCGTTATGGTCGCTACAAAAATTTAGTCTATTCTAGGCACTTTTAGTTGTCTTACCTTTTGAGGTAGAAAGAAAAATGTGGACTATTCAATATGCTTGAATTCGGCTTTATGCAACATGTGCCTTTAGGACCACGAAACTTTGACGCACTTCCTTGGTGCTCAGCTTTCGGCCGGTACAAGTGTTTTCTGAAAGCCTATGACTAGCACTTTATAAAAAGTAAAACATTTCCAAACATTTGTGGAGGAATATACGAAAGACATAAGACACTAACTTAAGTTATTACTTTCATTTTGTTATCTTATCGAATTTTTGCACAGAATTGGTTCGAAAATTTTTGTTCTTGCTCCAAATTTGGCTTTGATATATATTTTATATTTCCATGAATCATTCGGCTTTAGGTACTGCAAAAGCCTTTAAAACAGAATACTTAGTTTTCTTGTTCTTCCCTCACAAAAAAAAAAAAATGGAGATTTAAAATGGGTTTTGAAATTTGAACAGAATTTGGAGAAAACTTAAATGTGATCCATGCATTGCCAAGCCTAGTTTTTTCAAACTTAAGTACTATCCATCCATTTTCGAGCACAGTTTTTACAAGCTTAAGTGCAATCCATGCATTTCTAAGCCTAGTTTTTTCAAACTTAAGTGCGATTCATGCATTTTCAAGCCTTGTTTTACAAACTTAAGTGCAATCCATGCATTTCTAAGCCTAGTTTTTTCAAACTTAATTGTAATCCATCCATTTTCAAGCCTCATAGAAAAAATAATTAAGATTTAAAAATGGTTTTCGAAATTTGAACAGAATTTGGATCAAACTTAAATGCGATCCATGCATTTCCAAGCCTAGTTTTTCCAACCTTAAGTGCGATTCATTTATTTGCCAGCCTAGTTTTGAAAGTAAGGGAGATTTAGTTCAGTTAACTATACATTTTCTTGACAGTTTACATAATTTTTGCTTATTTCTAACCAAAACGAAGTGTTTAATCTCTCATAAACTGCCTGTAAATAGGTCACAGAATTAATGATTTTTTTATTCAAAATCAGAATATATATAGCTACAAGTCTTCAAAGCGAACCGTCACCCAAAAGTTTTAAAAAAGAAATAATTTCAACATAACTATTCGAAACCTACAAATCTGACCTTCAAACTGATGTGACACGTCATAATTTCCCTTTTGGTACAACAATTCCATTCATTATCTTTCTTGACCAACTATCTTAAAAAGCCAAATTTCATATATTTTCTTCAATTTAAATATTCAATTACGAATGCAAAAAGCTTGCGTGCTGCTGTGAAAGTGTTCTGTCAAAATGAAATAAAATTGAAAATTTCACTTGCTGCACGAGTCACACAGGCAACAATAGCAACAAAACAAAAGTAAGAGCTCCACTCATTAACGCCCAAACCGAGCAAAATAATCATTTAATTGTGAGCAGCAGCTCTTTGCCATATCAAAATTTAACAACTACAAAAGAAATAAAACCAACAACAACAAATAACTGAAGGCCCACAGAACATGCAAACCAGCCAACGCGCGCTCGTACACTAACAAAATTGCACGAAATAAAAGTGAAAATATGCTCGCAGGCTGTCAGTTTGCCATAAATTTGTACATGTAATGATGTTGTAGGTGGTATTTAGGCGCTGGAAAAAACTGATTTTCATTTTTTTGTAAATTTAAAGAATGAGAAAAAAAGCAGCGCACGTACGCGACGCGTACATTAATGAGGCCAAATGCGGCAGCGATGCTGCTGACAGAAGATCTGGAGTAGTCGTTGCGTTGGTGTGGATTGGCACAAGGGCGTTTTTTGTTGTTGTTGTTTTTTTGTCTCATTTTCTAATTCCACACGAAAGCGCAGATTTTTGTGTGAGGAAAAAGAAAGTGGAATTTGTTGATGATTAAAGTTGTAATTATTTTTTGAGTTCTTCGGAAAAAAGTATTAAATTATTATGTGGTAGTTAGTCAGTGGGATTTTTTTTATTGTTTATGAAGTATTTGAAAAATTTTCTGATTGTAGAAAAATAGAAAAACAAAAATAAATTTGAAGAAAAAAGTCTTGTATCATTGTTAGGCTGAAAAATTTTCAAATCACCCTCGTATATTATTGAAACCCATCATCTTTTAGCTCAATTACAATGATTTCATTCGTCTTCATTGGACTAAAGTTGTTGTCATGCGCTTTCAAACGGCTTCATGCTGATTTATTGGACACTACTGTACTAAAACTGTACTCTACTGTACTGTATTTGATTGATGAACTAAAGTCAGCTTCAGTCTATTTCCACTATAATGAATTGTACCCAATTCTAGTTTTGTCTTACAGTTTGCTCGAGCCGATAAGATTCCAGCATCAGTCTTTTCATATAACTCACTGAAAATTGTCTATTCGTTTTACTCTAAATACTTTTTATATTGCTCTCAAAAACGTATCTAAACTTTATTCTTCTAAACATCTTTAAAGTTAAATCACTTTTAACAAGTCTTCTTTGAATCAGCATTACCGCGTATTAAATTTGTTTTTATTTTTTTCAACATTTAAAATTCTTATGGTAACTTCTTCAAAAAGCATTTTTCTAACGGTAAACATTTTCATAGTCAGTTTTAAAACTAGTTTCCTCATACATAGACAGTCGCTGCTCGTGGGCTGCTGAAATCCATTGAGCAATTGTTTAGATTTTTTTCAAAGTACTTTTAAAGCTAATTTAATTTAAATAATCATTAGAGTTTAATGAAGAGCTATTTTATCTAATTGTGGCTAATGTGTTTGTTGTTGTTAGGCAGCAAATGAAAAGAATTCAAGCAAAAGACGGAGCAAAAGACGAAGACGCTGGCGCTGTTTGAGTGTGAGAAAAGTTTTAAGTTCTCTGTAGCTGAAGAATTTTTCAGTCGAATGTCCAAATGTCTTTCTTGACTAGAAAAAAGAAGCTATCAAGAAATTTTCACAACCATAAACAACATTGATGACAATCGTTGAGAGAACAAAATGAACAACAGCAGCAACAACAATGGTAATAGTGAACGTAAGAAAATTAGAGAAGACGTGAGACGTGAAAGAAGTCAATGAGGTAGAACAGAAATGATAGCTTGAAGGAGAATAATAAAGAATCTGTGGGTTTTGTTGTTAAATAAGTCCAGTTTGAAACCATATTTTGCGTCATATATTTGGTTGCTTCAAACACCCAAAACCCCCGTGTGTGCAATTAATACAACAACTACAAAAACTTTCAGTATCATAGAAACTAAAATTAAATAATATACAACAACAATTATCACTATTACAATACAAATTTCTACCATCAGTACCAATTATATAACAACAACAACAATGACTTTTTATTTTATTTTATTTAATTTTATTTATTTTATTTTATTTTTTTTATTTTGTTTAATTTAATTTCATTTTATTTTATTTTATTTTATTTTTTATTTTATTTTATTTTATTTTATTCTATTTTATTTATTTTATTTTATTTTTTTAATTTAATTTTATTTTATTTTATTCTATTTTATTTTATTTTATTTTATTTTATTTTATTTTATTTTATTTTATTTTATTTTATTTTATTTTATTTTATTTTATTTTATTTTATTCTATTCTATTCTATTCTATTCTATTCTATTCTATTCTATTCTATTCTATTCTATTCTATTCTATTCTATTCTATTCTATTCTATTCTATTCTATTCTATTCTATTCTATTCTATTCTATTCTATTCTATTCTATTCTATTCTATTCTATTCTATTCTATTCTATTCTATTCTATTCTATTCTATTCTATTCTATTCTATTCTATTCTATTCTATTCTATTCTATTCTATTCTATTCTATTCTATTCTATTCTATTCTATTCTATTCTATTCTATTCTATTCTATTCTATTCTATTCTATTCTATTCTATTCTATTCTATTCTATTCTATTCTATTCTATTCTATTCTATTTTATTTATTTTTCTTTTATTTTATTTTATTATTTTATTTTATTTTATTTTATTTTATTTTATTTTATTTTATTTTATTTTATTTATTTTTTCTTTTATTTTATTTTATTTTTTATTTATTTATTTATTATTTATTATTACAATAACAATTAGTACAACAATTCCAAAAACTCTCAGTATTATAGAAACTACAATTAAATAATATACAGCAACAATTACCACTACTATAATAATCAATTCTACCATCAGAACTATTACTGTAACAACAACAATTATTTCAATTACAATAACAATTAATACAACAATTACAAAAATTGTCAGTATCATAGCAACGATAACTACAATTTTAAAGTGCTAATAACAACAACTGACATCGAACTAGTCGTCTTCTTCTTCTGTCTAACGGTTGCTACGAAAAACAAAACTAACAACAATAACAAACAACGTAAACCTTCTAATAGAATAAACTCAACTGTGCCGTCGTAATAGAAATAGCTATAACAATGGCTGCATTAAAAGCAATAACAACAACACTAACAACAACTACCAACTAGCAACAGTTGTTAATGCGACTTCACATGTCTGCAATGTTTACATGCAGTGCCAGCAGCGAAGCGACATGCCATGTCTGTCTGACTTTCTTTGACGCCATTTCTCTATTTCACTGCATTGTCTGTTCGTCCCTCCGTTCGTTCGTTTGCCCGTCTGTCACGTTGTCTAGCTAGCGATATGGCTGCGACGCTGTTAGCTCCACCGACTGTCTGAACTGTCTTCTTAAGCAACCGTCTGTCCGTTTATGTGTCTGCCTTTCCTACCAGCCAACAAACTAGCTGTCTGTCTCGCTGCCTCTCTGTCTGTCTGTCCATCTGGTTGGCTGTCCAGCGCCCGTCTAATGCGCCTTCGAGCATTTGTTGGGCCCCCTGTGACTGTGTGCGTTTATATTCTTTCACGGTTTGCTTCCTGGTCTGCGCCAACAACATTTCCTTTTCGGCTGCCCATGCAGCGGCTGCAGGGCAAAAAAGCGAAATGCCAAAGAAAACAACAATTTGCATAAATTGATGCGCTGAGAAAATTACCACGCAAGCAAAGCTGTTTGCCGCCATGGCCCCGGCAACAGCAACAGCAGCAGCGTTCGTCAGACGCAGTGTGCAACGTCGCCGACTCGCTGCGGCAACTTAGAACCAATTCATTAAGACGCCTTCAAATTTGCAACAGCCACAGCGGCCATTGTTGCTGCTGAGATTCGCCGCTTTCGCCGTTGCCGTTGCCGCTGTCTACTGTCTGCTGTTGGCTGTCCATTGGCAACTGCATGCTGCCTGCTGCTTGATGGCACAACTGCCATCATTATCATTAGCTCGGCTTGTTGCGCTACAAGACACAAAGCCGAGCGAAGGCTGCCGCCAAAGCGCTGCTGCTGTCCGCTCAACTCCCGCCGCTGTATTTGCACGCTGTCGGCTTTTACTGCTTCCGCCTTCACATTGGATTTTTGCCGCTCTTCGGCTGCTGACTCTTTGCGACTTTTTCTCCTACCGCGTTGCAATTTTCAATTTGCCAATTGTAGCGGCGGCGACGGCCCAAGTTCATAACAGTTTGCAGTACCGTTAGCAGCACACCAAACTGCAACGCCAACAGAACTCAGAATAGCAACAATAACAACAAGAGCGCCAGTGCTTCCGCCTTTACAGCTGGCCATTAAAGTACTACATACACACACACACACACACATTTACACACACGTTGCGGTAAGCATGTGTAGCGCACTGTTGTGCTGCCTTTGTGGCAGATATTCTTGAAATTTGCGACAATTTGCTGTATTAGTCACTTTGCATGTTATTATGGTCATTAAATTTGGCTGAGCGACGGCGACGGCGGCGGCGGCGGTGACAACGCAGGCCTTCACCATATGCAATGCCGTGGTGCAACAGTTGGCGCTGCTTTCATTTAGAAACGCGCATCGCATGGTAATTTCTTTATCAAACCACAAAAGGGGAGTCCAATTTTTTAGAGAATTCTTGCGGAAAATTACGACAATTGTTGCTGCCGTTGGAGCGTCATTCAAATTGCCATATCAACTGATTCACCACAAAGGCAAAGGGGGGTGTGGCAGAGCAGCGTCTAGTGTGCGTAATTTAGAAGCGTGTACAGTTATGTTAATAAATGCCTGTCGAGTACTTATTTCGAATGATCGAAATATGAAATTTTATTAGAATTTTGATGATCGGTTGAAAACATTGAATATTATTTGTACCATTCGAGTACTCCGAATCAGTCTACACATAACAAATTGTAGAGATCTGAAAAACAAACAAAAAAGGCAAACTTGAGGTGAAAGAGTTTGTTCTCATATAGAAATGCCAAAATTATGTTTCATACGTACGACAAGAACACACCAGATAAATATTGTTGCTGTCACAAAGGTATTGCAGGCTCGTTCTTCGATTACAAACGGGTCACTGCCTAAGCAAAATTCATGCTCACAGGTTGGGCATCATCGACATGTGAACAAAGTGCGGAGAGCAGGAAGTGAGAGAAACTCTGAACCATATTTTCAAGCTTACGATTGGTTCACATAAGTACTCCACTGGTTGAGGAACTAGACAGGTCCTCCGAAATAAAGGTCAGCGCTCTACTAAGGTTCTCTAGAAGCTCTAAAGGCTCATTCATACACGAGTAATTATAGATTGGTACCGTTACTTTTAATGCTAGGGACGTCCATATTGCAACACTAAAAACAATCGATTTAGTGCACTTAGGGTCAGCTGGTTTAAGGTATCATATTTATTTTTCAGCTCCCTTAGTATCAATCTTTTTGAAAACTTTTTTACAATATATTGAACATATATTGTCCAAGGAACACAAAAAAATCTCTTATATAGGTGGAGCTGAAGTCGCGTAGAAAAATAAAACACATCCTCTATTACGGACACTTAATCTCTTTTTTGTGTTTCTTAAATCTTCAATATATTGTAAAAAATTTGTCAAAAAGATTGATAATAAAGGAGCTGAAAAATAAATAATTTTGTAAATCATTAAAAACTCCCCTTTCTAACGTGCCATGATACCTTAACCTAACCTAATCTAATTACACCAAAAACCCAAATAAAAATAAATATAAATATAACATCGCAACTTTGAACATGTTAAACGATTTTTTTGAAATATTATTACTATTACTAAATATTATTATTATTACTATTATACTTAATTTTTTTACATCACGTTCAACACGTCTACTTGGCGCCATAATATAATTACAATAGTAAATATAAACTATAACATTAATGTTGTTGTTGTTTTTGTAGTTATTTTTGTTGTTATTTTTGCGTTCTTACGTAATTTCACATTTATTCCGTTGGTGCGTTGTTGGCGTTTTATGCGTTTTTCAATTAATCAATTTCACTTTTATTTCAGTTCGTTGCTTGAGTCTTTTGTTTGTTGATTAAACTCAGAGGGGAAATTATGTAGCTTACAAAATTGAATGAAAAATAGGCCCAAATATCTCGGTGGCCTGTTTTAATAATTACTGAGTTTAAAATTATTTCATTTTGATGATTTGCAGAAAAAATTCGCTCAGGCTCATTAAAAGTCATTTTGATTTTATGATGTAAGCGTAACGTTTGCGATTTCTTTGGTTAATTAAAAATTTAACTATTATTAATTATTACAATAAAATTAAATGAAATTGAAACTAAATTGAAATGAATTACAAATTGCACAGCCGACGAAACCGTATTGTGTAAAAGAAAAAATTTGCTAAAAATGTTTTCTGAAGTATAGAATCAAAGAAATTGAATTGTTTAGAAAAATATTTAAAAAAAATTATTAAAACATAAAGAAAAAAACAATAAATTGTACAATTGATGAAATTGTATTTTTTTAAAGAAAATAATTCAATACAAATTTTTTAAATTAATTTTTAATTTTAAGTTTTTAAAAATTAACAAAATGTTTTGAAATTAATTATAATAATTATAATTAAGATCAATAACAAATTAAAAAAAAAAATTTACATTTATTTATTTATTTATTGTACAATCGACGAAACTGTTTAAAGGGGGAAAAAATTTAGTAAAAATTTCTAGTGAAATATTAGGAAAATAAACAACAAAAAAATTGTGCCAACCACGAAATTATGGTTTACAAAAAAAATTGTTAAAAAAAAAAATAGTTTAAATATTAAAAAATATAAATAAAGAATTGTATAATCGAAGAAATGTTATAGTTCAAAAGAAAAAATTTTAGTAATAAGTATAAAAAAATAAAAATATAACAAAAATTAACAAAAAACTTTGAAATCAATTGAAAATTTTCGTTTTAAAAAAAATGCATATTAATTGTTAAAAAAAAAAAACAAATTTAGTAAACATTTTTACAATAATATATTATAAGAAAAATACAAGTTAGTGAAAAATTTTCAAGTTCATTAAAAATTGTTGAATCGACGAAATTGTATAGTTTAAACGAAAAAAAGTTTGTTAAAATTTTGGTAAAATATGCCAGCTTTAAGCACATTAAAGCTTTAATAAAATAAAAAATAAAAGGAAAACAAAAATTAACAAAAAATTTTGACATCAATTTAAAAATTGAACAATTGACGACAATTTCGTTTTAATTGTTAAATAAAACAAATTTAGTAAAAATTTAATTAATAATTAATTAATAAATTAATAATTAATTAATTAATAAATTAATAAATATTTTAAAATGTATCAAATCGACGAAATCGCGTTGTTTAATAAACAAAAAAATTAGTAAAATTTTTTTATTTTTTAAAAAATGGTAATAAAAAAGAAATTAAAATCAATACAAAATTTTGAAAACCACGAAATGTCATTATTTGGCATGTCATAAATAAAAATTTTTTAAAAATTTTAACTGACAAAATTGTATTGTTTAAAATGAAAAAAAACAATACAACAAAATGAAAAAAAATTATAACACAAAAAAATTTATAGTATTATAAAAAACAAGCAAATTCACTAATAAATCAACTTTAAACACATTAAAATCAAAATTAAAAACCAACTAATCGCTTTGGTGGCACATTAAACAAAAGAAAAAAGATTAATTTAAAAAATGAACAACAACGAGTTATTTTCCGCTTCAGATGGCAACTTAAGTGGAAACGTGTTGTGGGTGTGAGTGAGTTGAAAAATGGCACAAAGTTCAAAGGCGACAAAGACAAAGAGCGAAAGTTTTTCTATTGCAAAAATATCTAACAATTACAGCACAACACACAAAAAAGACTTTTCGCAAGAATTTCTAGTCACAAAAAAACCAAATATTAACCAAAAAAACTACAATGATGACCTAATTTCCTGTGCGCCATAGTCACATGTTGCACGTTGGACACGCCACGGTGCGGCAAAGTACAAACGCGCAACGTTTAGCATTGTGCATTGTTGTTGTTGTTCTTGTTGGTTAATGTTTTTATGTGTGTGAATGATTTTCATGTTGTGCGCTCGCTGTTGTTGTTGTTTGTGTGTAAATAAAACAGTCAGAACTTAATCAACACATCATCAATAACAGTTGGACATCATTTGTTCTTGTCAGTTGGTGAAAATGTTTATGCCGCAAATAAGCAACATTTTCGCTAAAACACACACACACACACAAACAAATGTAATTGTGTCTGCAAGTATTGGCAACATTGGCTACAAGTGCGCAATCAAATGCTCAAAATCAACATTCAAACTATAACAACAGCAACAGTGAAATTCTTTAAGATTTCACATACATCAGCCGATCGGCGTTCAAGCCCACGCACGCAGCGGGCCGCCTCGCTTGCCACACGCTTGTTTTATTGTATTTCGTAGGTTTTTTTTGTTTGGTTTCACGTTTTACTGGCTGGCACAAAGGGCGCTGTGCCAACATTAATCACTGCGCCAATGAATGACTCCGGCTGGCCAGATGGATAGATAGCCGGCTGGTTGGTTGGATGGTTGGATGGCTGGCGGAGCATATGGCTTAGTCGCCGTTCGCTCGTAAACGCATTGAGCGAATGAATGATTTGTGCTCTTGTTTGCTGGTCGGCGATTGTCTGCGTACGCGCGCGCACACATCGCTTTGAATTGTGCACTAATTCAAGCGTGAAATGCAAATTTCTACTTATTTTCTTCGCTGGCACTCGGGCGCTTTTGAATTTCCTAAACATTTTGCGCCATTCATATGCTAATGATTCGCCTTTGGGAATATCCGGGTTGCCTACTGTGCGAACAGCACAGAGTGGTAACCATCAGCTGGCATGGGGCGTACTCGTATGTGACGTGCTCACGCATAAGTTGAACCATTAATTTCATGATTTGTGTCCCTAAAATTTTATATGTTGGCAAAACAAATGTTTTCATAGGCATAACTAATGCTAATTGTTCTTCTGTCTTCTGGTTTTTTGCAGGTACGTTGAGCTTTGAACCTTTCATGCATATCAACACAGTACATTGTGCCCATTTCGTAAGTTTGCTATTAATTATAATTACTTTAGGATGGGCATAAAGAAATGAGGCTTTTAGGTATTTTTATAAATTTCATTAACCCAGACATATAGAGACACATAAGGGACGGTTATTGATTGGGTCAATACACTTTGGCGCTTAACTGAAGCGTGGAATTGGTAAAGGCGGCTCTGGATTTAGTTTTTACTTTGTCAGAACAGCCTAGCAGACGCAACACTTAGAAAGATTAAACTGTGCGACAGTGCTTTTGGCCCATCCAAAAGATCTATACGCTTGAAACTAGGAGTCATTCAGAGTACCTTTGCATACCCTGTTTTTAATTTTTTGAGCCGATATCCTTTTAAAAGTATTTTAGACTAGACTAGATTTAATTTTTATTTTATTTTATTATTTTAGTTTATTTTATTTTACTTTATTTTATTTTATTTTATTTTATTTTATTTTATTTTATTTTATTTTATTTTATTTTATTTTATTTTATTTTATTTTATTTTATTTTATTTTATTTTATTTTATTTTACTTTATTTTATTTTATTTTATTTTATTTTATTTTATTTTTATTTTATTTTATTTTATTTTATTTTATTTTTATTTTATTTTATTTTATTTTATTTTATTTTATTTTATTTTATTTTATTTTATTTTATTTTATTTTATTACTTTATTTTATTTTGTTTTATTTTATTTTATTTTATTTTATTTTATTTTATTTTATTTTTTTTTACTTTATTTTATTTTATTTTATTTTTATTTTATTTTATTTTATTTTATTTTGTTTTGTTTTATTTTATTTTATTTTATTTTATTTTATTTTATTTTATTTTATTTTATTTTATTTTATTTTATTTTATTTTATTTTATTTTATTTTATTTTATTTTATTTTATTTTATTTTATTTTATTTTATTTTATTTTATTTTATTTTATTTTACTTTACTTTATTTTATTTTATTTTATTTTATTTTATTTTATTTTATTTTATTTTTTTTATATTATTTTATTTTATTTTGTTTTATTTTATTTTATTTTTTTTAGTGTCCGACCGAATATTCGGTTTCGGTTTCGGCCCAAATAAGTGGTTTCGGTTTCAGTTTCGGCCAAAACATGGCCGAAAAGCCGAAACCGAAACTTTTTGGAAAATTTTTTGACATTTTATTGTGTAGCAGATATATAGTGAAAGGAGGTGTAATTTGGATGCCACCAATGTAAATAAACTTTTTTTTAGCATATAATATTAAATGATTTAATTTTGAATATTAGCGAGTAAGGTATAAAAGGGTGATTTTTTCATGTTTATGTTTTTGAAAAATGAATAAATTGTTTTTATTAATAAGTATTTATTTATTTATGTTATGTTTGTTTGTTTGTTCTTTATTTACTTAATATAAAATTCGTTTGTTGAAAAAAAATGCTTGATATGGTGATTTTTATTTTAACTAGAAAGTTTCGGTTTCGGCCGAATATTAAAAAAAAAAACCGAAACTCGGTTTCGGTTTCGGCCCAAAAAAGTGGTTTCGGTCGGACACTATTTTTTTTATTTTATTTTATTTATTTTATTTTATTTAATTTAATTTTATTTTATTTTATTTTATTTTATTTTATTTTATTTTATTTTATCTTAATTTATTTAATTTTAATTTATAAGAATATGTATTTGTTTTTCAGCTCAGTGATTAATGCATTGAGCCACAAGTCAGTGGGCCGTGAATCCAAAACTAAAAACAAATCTACAAAAAAACATGAATTTGTTTTCATATTCATTAATTAAAAATTCGCTTCGATTTAAAACTGTTTTCTCTATACTTTAAAACAAAAGATCCATGATTTTTGTAGCCCTATAAATTCTTCCATCATTCATGAACTTTCAATGTTCAAAGCTTTCAATGTAGAATTTTTTTTATGTACTCTGACTACTTTCAGGGGTTTGCCGTCGCACAACTTGCATAAAAATTTGCACCAATAATCCGAAAAATCACAACTGCAGTCAGTCAGTTGTGCACACCCAAAAAAGGTAAAAATTTCAAAAGAAAACCAATTAAAAAAAATTGCTCACAAACTAAAACACAAATAAAAAATATGTGAAAAAATTGCTCAAAGGCCTTTTGGCGGCGCATGCAGCACAGGCGTTAATTGTGGGTTGAGCTGCCACTGTGGCACAAAGTGGTAGCACTGCTTCGGTGCTGAACAGCATAGAGCGCCCAGCGTACGTCACGTCACGCCATGCCACGTTGAAGCGTGTAATTGAAAATCAACAACGCGGCCTGGCAATCTTTTGGTAGTCGAAATAATTTTCAGTCGCTCTTTTTGTTATTTGTTGTTGCCGCTGTCATTGTTCTGATTTTTCGTTTACTTACACAGTTTTGTTATTGCTTTTATTGTATTTGTTGTTGTTGTTGTGTTTGCTGTCTGCATCTCGTATTTCATAGCACATCAGTTCTAATCACAGCACTGGGCCTGCGAACACTTTGAAATGCATTCCAACGCTCACGCCGACTTGCAGCCGACAACGCTGTGCTGTTGTCAGCTTCCGTGCTTACGCCGAGCGCTGCCAACAAAAAATCATTTTCGAATATGCATGCAGCAGTTTGGCGATTTTTTGTGAGCGCCTTCAACGCGCTGTCGGTGCGTATTAGCGCAACATTCGACTTGTGCATAATTTAGGCACACAAAGTTGGCATTTGGCGCTGCGTTACTGTGAGATTTCAAATTAATGCCATGCCATGCCGCAGAGCAAAGAATGCGCTAATTAAGGCTGTCTTAGTTGATGGCAAAAGTTGGCTATTGGGCGGCGGCCGGTTTGGTGTGGGCTGCGCTGTTGCGTGCGTCGGCACTTTCAAGGCGTTTCTCCTTAGCGACTTGGCGCTCAACACAGAGCAAAGTATAGACTAGACAATTTAAGTATTTGGGCGATGAATTGAGGTGTTGTGTAAGATTTTTCTGAGTCAACAGAATCCATTTGAGTACAACAAAGTGGCCGAAGAAGCGCAGTTTTACTATATAAGTGAATTGCATTCAAATTGCAACCAGCTTAGGAATTGACAACCAAATTAAAAAACGTCAATCTACCACACGCTGTGCTTCAAACAAAATGAAAATAAATCAAATCAAACCAAATCACTTACAACCGCATTGCACAACTTTAATTCAACGCTTTGCAAAGTTCACTGACCATCTCTCTTCGCCCATTCTCGGCTTATAAATCAGCCAGCCAATGCACCACTCGACCCCTCAAGATTCAGCAATGCTGCCAAAATATTTTGTCCAATTTATGACCGACTGCAATAATTCAAAGTGTCATAATTCAATGGCCACTTGAAATGTGCAGCCAAACCTATGCCGCTGCCAACAGCTAAATGCTACGCGCCAATAATGGCAGCAACTACGCAACCACATACACACCCACATAGACACACACACACACACATACACACACTTGAACATACTTGCATCGATTTGGCACTGTCCGTAGAGATTTTTCAATAATTCAAGCAATCGCAACTCAATTTGCCTATCTGGCATTGATTTTTTTTCTGTGTTGCCACCACAAAACTTACCTCAATAAAGGCAAAATTTATTGGCCGCCACTGTGCGAGACAGCCAGTGCGAGCGCAAATAAGTGCAAAGCCGCCAGCTACCGAACGTGGCAGGCAACAAACGGCGCACGAGCCGCGCACGCTGCGGCGGAATTAACTAATCGAAAATCTGTGCAAACAGCAGTAAAATTAAAAGAAAAAACTGTAAGCAACACAAACACATTTCAAGAATTATGCTGCAGAAAAAAAACCAATGTTGCTTGTGTTGCTGCTAGTGCGGTGTGTGCAATTAGGCTTAAATGCTGCGCGGGCCTTAATTTGGTGTGGCCGGCTTGCGTAGTGGCGGCAATGACGGCGACGGCGACTATCGGCTGCAAATCAAGTGATCAATGCAGCAATTTTTCGCCTTTTATCGTTGCTGCTGATGTGGCTGAAATGGTCGTCGTTGTTGTTGTTGTTGTTGGCACTTGCATGCTGGCATTGCGGCTTTTGGTATGGTTTGGCTTGCGTCTTGGCCAAAAATCAAACGCAGCGACCTTAACGGCAAACGATGCTACGAACACTCACACACACACACACACACAAACACTGAAACTTTAACTTGCCATTATTTTGCAGCACGATTAATTAATTTCGTTTTGATTATATTTTAAGGTTTATTGAATTTTAATTTATGCAGGCCACCAGAAAGTCTGCATTTTTCATGCATGCTAAGTGCTTGGCTGCTGCCATTGTTGTTTTTGTTATGAAATTGTTTGCTTTTTTTTGCAGTTGTTGTTGTAATTTCAAGTTGACTGCAAGGGGTGTGTGTGTGTGATTGCGTGCAATTAACATGCAATTAAATTTTAATTGCTGTTCAATACAGCAAAGAAAACACAAAAGACTCAAACGGCGAACTAGTTTTTTTCGCATATTCGAACTGAAATTGGCGAATTGATTGATGGATAATTAATTGGGTTCATAGCTGAAATGATGTTCTTTTGAAATGATGTGTTTTTTTTTGTTTTTGTTTTTTTTGTTTGTTTTCATGTGTTTCATTGCTCTCCTTCCCTTATTTTTGATTTGACTGCCGGCTGTGGTGGCGGAAGTGTTGCAAAATATTTTAAAAAAAATCATAATTTGTTTCTATTAAATGCAAATCAAGATTGATGATGCGGAAACATAAATTCAAAATTTGTTTTTTTCGTTAAAATATTGTACCACCAATTAAAGAAAAAATGTTTACTTGCTGACAAGTTAAACATTCAACAAATTTTTGTTAGTGTATGGATTTTAATATGGCCAAACAATGTCGTATCGGTTTTGGCAATAAATCAAATTGCAATTAGATTTTTAACACGCGGCGCATACAAGTTCGACGCGACTTTGGCGATTAATTTTGCCTGTAACAACAGCCTTCGGTGGGTGTGCGTGTGTGTGTGTTGTCGTGTGTCATTTACCAAATATTGTACGCCAACAACGCACATAAAACAACAACAAAACTGACAAAACTTACAACAACAACAATAACAACACAGCGCTGAATCAAGTGAAGATGTCTAACAAAAAAATAAAAATACACCAAAAAGTAGCAAAACAAAAAAAAAAAGAACCTGCATGGCTCCGCGCCTAAATGCCAAACAACGCGTTGTTGCATTTTGTAATTTGTAGCCTTTGATTCTTGTACATGTGGTGTGGCGTGGCATGCTTGCAGTGTGACTTATTTATGTTGTTGTTGCTGTTGTCGGCGTTCACCTTCAATTAATACGACTTTGAACGCATTTTGTCGACCATAATTAATCTTCTGGCAGCAGAGCGCTCGCGCGCGCGCGTACATGCAATTTTTTCTTCTTCCATTTTTATTGCCACAAGTACAGTGTTTGGTGGTTTCTTTTTTTTCGATGTTTGGTGTATTTTATTTGATTTTTTCAAGTTGGCTACAAATCAATTTGGCACATGTGCTGTGTTGGCTTGAGCGAGTCATTTGTATTTTTGCGATTGCAGATTGCAGCCTTGTTGGGCGCCTCTGCGTGCTTCTTTCTACAAGTGTGATGGATATTTATGGTTCGATGGCAGTGTTAGGAACATTTTTATGGACTTATTTTTATAACGTTTGGTATGAAAAATGAAAAGCAAAATGTTAATGCAAAGTTGTGCAAGTATCTTCTCTAAAGACATCCAATTGGTAACAGTTTTTCCTTCATATCTACTCACAACTTACTCTCCAAAAAAAAAACTTAAAATAAGCCAACAATTAATGTCAAAGTCATTGCAAGTTCGGGCCGCGTACGTGACTTTTCGGACTGCGTTGCAAGTGTGCGTAAAGTGCGTGCACGCTGCAACCCAATACGACGCGGCATGCTATCAATTTCATGAGCAGCCAAAGTCAGCTACGCACATCTATGCTAACAAAATGCAAAGCCAGAAAGCAAAAGACAATAAAAAAAAAACTCAGCTGCAACTTGCCAAAGCAGGCAAACTGTGCAACCGAGCCAAACAAAAACAAAAAATGACAGCAATGCAATTATTGGCCATATTTGCAAAAACAGGCAACATATACCATAACAACAACAATATCAAATACACCAACAGCAGCAGCAACATTGTCAGCGTTTGTGGAGAAACCAAACCCAAAAGCGGCGCACGCGCACAGCAACGCAAAATGCAAAAAATGCGTTTGCCCATTGGCCATTTGGTCAAAGTGACTTGGATGATTTTGTTTTGTTATTGTTAGTTTGTGTGTTTTGTGCGCTTAGTTACAGCCTCAGTTGGCTGATAAACGGCAGCAAAGTGTGTTTGGAGCAGTTTTTGGCGCTACACATAGTCGTCACTGCAATGGCGCTGCGGGGCGTATGCGTAACATTAAAAGTGAAGTTCGTCGAAATAATTTGTTAGCTATAACTTAACCCCTCTGTTACCCTAGGAAAAACTCGCACATTTGACCCTTCGGGTCATAAAATGACCCCGATTTATTTCTTTGTATTTTGTTCAAAAAAGTTAAGACATTGTGGTTTTAACAATTAGTTATTACTTTTATTATTGTAAAGCGACTATTTGGCCTTACTGGAGTCAAATATGTTCAACATAGAGACCATGTCCAGGTTCTTGATATTCTTCTCGGGCACTTTAATTCTTGCGATTTCTTCAGAAGTTAAAACTATATTGTAACTAATTTTTGGACAATTATATTATATATAACAGATAATAATCATTAATCGTTAATCGCCCAAAAATAAATGATTTCGCAAGAAAGCCTGTTCCCGTGGCCCACAAAAAATTACTCAGTTTAGAGGTTTAATTTATAAAAGTATGCCAAAATATTAAAGTTATACTAGATATTGACACCAATGAACCAATACAAATTATAATATATATTAATTAACATTATTCGATTTCCCGAAGAAGAAAATGAATATATTCGGCTTACCCAGATTGCGCCCCATCGTTTCCTTTCACTGAGTATCTTCTTCTTTGGTGAAGGTACTGCTGAGGATAACTCACACGATTCTATTATTGGCTTCCTTTCCTTTTTTCCTTTTCGCAAAATCAGAAGTCCAGGAAGTAACTTTTCCAATTCTTTATAGAATAAACGGCGTTACGTTATCATTCCAGGGATGAATTTCACATCACAAATGCATTGGTGACGCAAGGAATAATAGAGTTGCGAACTGTAGCAACGAGTAAATTGCGTGTTTGTCGCTGACACGAATATGTTCCAGAAATTTGATCTAGCTTGTTCACACTCCTTTTGGAATTTTTTAGAAATTTATTACTTGCTAGAAATCGTACTATCGTACTATTTATATTGAAAGATTCAATTAAGATTTCATACCAGCAAACATAAAGTTTTCGTACTATTGGGTTTCGATCCCTTGAAGCTTAAAAACTGCTCATTGAGATGTGTGGGCGAAGCTACACCCTTTATTCAATGCCCTTTTCTCCTTCCTCCCTTTTACCCTGTCGAAAAACATGACCCAATAGTAAGTTCGATTTTAGTGTAATTGATGTGTGACTTATAGTTCCGAAGTTATGTTCAAAATTTGGACCGTTAAAAGAGTGCCACGCCCATTATTAAACGCCCATGAAATATTTCCAGTGGAACAATATGTCTACATGGGGACATTGCACGAAATTGCAATGTTGTATGTATGACTCATAATTTCGATTTTACTCCATAGTAGAAAGGGTTGTATAGCTAGCGCCACGCCCTCTTACCAACCCAAAACAAAACAAAAATGCCAGAAACAATTATCCACCACACTTTGAAAACAAATCTAATAAAATTCACATCGCATCGACGAATTTATTGCGTTCAGTCCTATGGGTCATAAAATGACCCTAAGGTCAAATTTGTATAGTTGCTCATTTGCACGTAAACCAGTGTTGCAAATAAAATAAAATTTAGCGTATCTTCAAATGGCAAAAAATTAGTCACTGAGTCCAAAGAAAAACAATTCTTTACCAGAAATAAGAAAGTTACGGCTCTTTAAAGTCAAATTTTACTCGAAAATGACCCTAAGGTAACAGAAGTGTTAATGCGACAAATATTGATAAATACACACAAACAACTCTTTCTTTAAATTAATTGTTTTAAATTCAGTATACAAATCTATAGGACGATACTGGCGTATTTACTACTTTTGACAGATTTCTGTCAGCTATGAACTAACTCGGTTGGAAATTAGCCGAAAGAAGCCACTTAACCCTTTCGACCCCAAAGTTGCCTGAAAGCAACTTCACCTATTTGTTATCTTATAGCAAAAGCTACGATTGATTTATGGGTTTCATTTAAGTAGGCACCAACAAATTAATGTTTTTAGAAGTGAATTCAAAGCAAATTACAAAAATGGTACTGTTTTCACCAAAATAATTTCCAATAATTTGTGAAAGTTTGTGTTCTAATTGAAGTCTACGAATTGGGCGCGTTTGATCAAAACACTGTTTCTTTAATAATGGTTAAATAAAATCAAAAAGTGATAATTTAGTATTTTTCCATAAATATTAAATAATTTTTCTACACTTAAAAAATATTGATACAAAATTTATTAAACCCGTTTTAAGTTAAAATTGTTCAAAAGTAAACTAGCTCTAGAACTCTAACAAAGAGGCGTGGCGACTTCAAATGTCGCGTGCACATTTCTTAGGCAAGTGTTTCATTATTTAAATACCAAAAAGTAATATCGAGACACAGGGTAAAATTCGGGGTCGAAAGGGTTAAATGGTATATTTTACCACAGCTGACGTATTCTCTCGACATTGTTTCTTTCTAATTACTGGCTGTTTCGACGAATGCAGCACGATTTGGCAGGTCACCGGTTCGCTTCTTTTGCAGAGATTGCCTCAAAAGACAAGAAAGTTTTTCGAGGTGGAATTCGAAAATTTCCTGAGAGATTTGAAAAAGTAGTAACCAACGATGGACAAAACATCGGTCTATATGTACATTTGTTTTGTTTTGAAATAAATGCTTTTTTTTTAATTTGCACTCCCAAAATCAAAACGTTTCATCTTTTCGTCTTGAGCTAACAATAAATCTGTCACATTTAATGACTAATTTATAACTGAATGTTTTAATAGACATGCAAGGAGTTAAGGATGCCAACATATTCCTTTAACACTAGAAAGACCATTGCGGTAATTTTAACGATTTTTAATTTTTAAATATGTATCTGTATTTTCTTTAGCATTTCTATCAACTTTTGCTTTGATGACTTATATTTTTTTATCAAGTTCTACAATTAGTTCTACAATTAGTGTTCTACAATTAAAATAAGCCAAATCCGATGTATACATTTCGAGATATCAGCGGATATAATATGTAGTCTTTGTAGCTATGAAAAACTTACGGACTTTCTGGAATCATGGACTTGAGCAATTATTGCTTTTAACCGCAGATATATTCTTACTAACTAGTCAATTAGTCAACAGTAACCGATTGTAGCTTGCACTCATTAGTCTCAGTGTTATTTTTAGCAACGACGTTCGCTGCCAACGTCTGCACACGATTTGTTAGAACATTTTCTGCCTTTTGCTTCTGGTTTGTGTGCGCCTCTAACTTCAATTCGAATGCTGTTGGAATGCTGGCGAGCGCTCAGCTGGTTCGATACACACCCAAACATACCAAAGCATGCATTCAAGTCGGCGAGCATTCGTGTACCGAGTACTGTGCGCAGTCGCTGCGTTGCCGTTGATGTTGACAGTGAACATGATGCAAGTGATCACTTCTTAATTCTGGTTTCGGTTTTGGCTCGCTTCGAGCATTCTCAGTCGACTTGCTTTTTTTCCGCGTTTTCCATATTTTAGCGCGCGCCCCTGTATTTATTTTGCGTTTATTTGCAGTGAATTGCAAATGCCTTTTGCTACTACTTTGTTTTTGTATTTATATTATTTATTTACTCGCCTGCTCGCGCATATGATTTATGCAGAATACTGTAGTTTTACTGATGTGTGTGTGTGAGTTCGCTAAAGCAGGCAGCAGCAGTTCTCGTCTTAAACTGGCTATTGACCAACAACAACACCAACAACTTGTGTCTGTTGTTTGTTGTCACATCGCTTGACAATTGCGCATCGTCACAATCAGCGCGACACAGCGACGGCCGCAGCGTTCACTTGGCCGTGCGGCCGCCGTTCGTTATCAGCATTGTGTCGCTGTCGCTGTCGCTGTCGCTGTCGTGTCTTATGCCATTGGGGAACATAACTGTAAGTTCACATATGTTTTTGCGTACTTGCATTTCATATATTTGAATGTATGTCTGCGAGTGTGTGTGTGTTTGACTTGTTTGTTGTGTGTCTTTTTTGTGTGTTATATCATATTCTACGCTTATCGAAGGGGACGAAGTGACTGCTGGTTAGAGTGAATAATTTCACTAAATTTCTGTGTTTTTTTAATTCGACAGCATTCCTTGGGAAAAGAAGAGACAAACTGTGAGACATGGATCAATTAATTTGAAGATAGCTGAAAATTTTATAAATTATTTTCAGAAATACATAATTAATTAATGTGAAAACATTTTACTTCATTTTGGCTGGTTTTCTGAGTTGTTTTCAATGTACTCCTTAATCCTTTAATTCCTTCCTATTAGTTTATTTTATTTAATTTTTTTTAATTTATTTTATTTTATATTATTTTATTTTATTTTATTTTATTTTATTTTATTTTATATTATTTTATTTTATTTTATTTTATTTTATTTTATTTTATTTTATTTTATTTTTTTATTTTATTTTATTCTTTTTATTTCATATTATTTTATTTTATTATTTTTATTTCATATTATTTTGTTTTATTTTCTTTTATTTTAATTATTTTATTTTATTTTATTTTATTTTATTTTATTTTATTTTATTTTATTTTATTTTAGCACAGCACTTCTTGGAAAAAAAGCATGGAACTTAATTTGAAGAACACTTAATTTTATTTTATTTTATTCTTTTTATTTCATATTATTTTATTTTATTATTTTTATTTTATATTATTTTATTTTATTTTATTTTATTTTAGTTTATTTTATTTTATTTTATTTTATTTTATTTTATTTTATTTTATTTTATTTTATTTTATTTTATTTTATTTTATTATTTTTCTTTTGATTTGATTTGATTTGATTTGATTTGATTTGATTTGATTTGATTTGATTTGATTTGATTTGATTTGATTTGATTTGATTTTATTTTATTTTATTTTATTTTATTTTATTTTATTTTATTTTATTTTATTTTATTTTACTTTATTTTATTTTATTTTATTTTATTTTATTTTATTTTATTTTATTTTATTTTATTTTTTTATTTTATTTGATTCTTTTTATTTCATATTATTTTATTTTATTATTTTTATTTCATATTATTTTATCTTATTTTCTTTTATTTTATTTTATTTTGTTTTATTTCATTTTATTGTTTTATTTTATTTTTTTATTTTATTTTATTATTTTTGTTATTATAAATAACCTGTTTATTTTGAAATTTTGAATACAGACTTATGTGTCTTGTACTCTAATGGCTGGTTATAGCTTTGGTTTACATTTCGAACAGTCCGAAATAAAACAAAATCTCTGAATGAAACAAAATCAATATTTTTACGGAAGTTGTTCTTTTTACAGGCAACGGTTAAGCTTTGATAATAACTAGGTAATGAAAATCTGAAAAATTATTGATAACTAATGAAAAGCTTCCAATCTGCGTTTTGGAGTTATCATTGTCTCAACTTTAGAGTTTTTCCATATATAAAGACCGAACCTAGGTCCATACCGAGGTTCGAATCATAGCCCGAGCTGGTAAAACATTTCTATCACTTCTATCGCTATCCACATGAAGTACATTAGATTTATAAGAAACCTCTAAGTGTGAAAGAAAAACTGCCAACCACCGTTCGGACTCGGCGTTGAACTGTAGGTCCTCCCCCCCTCTACCCCGCTTGAAATGTGTGTTGTTCCGCTTGAAATGTGTGTCGTAATAATTGTGGAAAAAAACAGTGTTGAATAGACATTTAAAAAACCGGGTTAAATATGTGGTATCACAATGGGCCTCTTAGGCCTCCGATCTAACTTAACTTAACCTAACAGCTGGAACAAAAATTGCCCAGAATTTGCTTCTAAAACAAGTTAAAAGGGACAGCATTCAAATGTCAAATCTAACGTTGTCCGTTTGTGAAAACTAAATTATTTTCCTAGTTGGTTGGTTGGTTAGGAAGGCGATGTCTCCGAGATCTAATTAGCGCCATTTTGAAATTATCCTTTCCGTTTTCACATGCAGGTACCGGTTTATGCAAACCACAGCCTTACAGTCTTACAGCCATTTCGAGGCATTAATAAATCCAGAAAACCGCTGATGCTCCTTCTAGGGACCTCCTTGATATGCTCGAAGAAAGGTCTTCGCAGCGTTTGGAAACTCCTTCTTTCGAGAACCAAGTACAGAGGAAATGTTCGAACTTTCTTACCTACACAACAGCTTCATTTCTTAGTCACCTGACATAAGATGAACAAAAAATTTGTAGATAATTTTTATTTTATTGGCTTTTTTTGCACTATCTCCATTTTTTAATAATTCCCAAAATGGCGCAACGGTTGTCTTAATGTAACCCAAATGTCACAGCGTGTCCTTTGTAAATATTTTTTTTTTCAAATTTTCAGTCGGCAACTGACCTCGATTTCTCGAGCGCATTTTAAGCACACTTTTTCCATTGTCTGTCAAGCGGTAATGCTCATAAATCAAATATAGAAAATGAAACAACATTAAAAATAACAAAATCACAACCAAAACAACAACAAAATCACCTCAATGTAGCAGTATCTGACAGTTGATCTGACAGCGTCGCGCAACTGCATTGAACAAAACCGGCAGCAGCCAGCACATTGGATCAGCAGTTGGCAAAAGCTTTTCCTTGGAAAATTCTTTCACTCGCCACACAAACATTTGCATTTGAAAATTTGATATAAACAAACACACTCACACATATGCACAGTTCCACTGAAGAGCGATTGCAACGCCGATAAACTGCATAATGCGGCGCAAAAAATCACATTTCGCGTGGCGCTGCTGCCGTTGCTGCTTATGAAAATTATGACAAGCTGCCAGGCTGGCGCGGCAAAGCTGTGCGATAAGCATCGAAATCGATTTTGCATAGCGAGCGAGCCGTGCAGGAGTGGCGCATTCAGCGGCGTTCAGCCATTCAGCCGCAGTCGTCGCGTTGAGTTGATGTGCGACTGCGGCAGCGCCCAATGCCAACTGTGGCCATAAGTCAGCGTTTTAGCGTTTCAACGCTTTGAACGCTACTTCAAACCGACCCACACACATACACATGAACACTCATAAATATATACACGCGAGCGAGCATAGCAAATGTCATAAATCTTGAATATGCGCCGCAGCGCATTATCGTGCAATGAAAAGAATGAAGAAGACGCAGCGATGCCGGCAATGAAGAACGTGACACTGAAGTAGAATATTCAAATATGGACTAAAAGCAAATACCCCAACGGTGTTGCTGAGGACAAAGCTGCCAGGGCGACGAAGGATGATGGGGCGGGGAGGGAGGGCGCTGGGTTGCACGTTCCGCAAACACACAGAGCGCAGCGCAAAATTGATGACAAAAACTGCAGCAGTCGCACAACAGCTGACGTTGTCGACCATGATGCGACGGCTGTCGTTGCTGCCGCTGACGACAACGACAACGACGATGATGGCTCCGGCGTTGGCGATGATTGCATGCCGCGCACAAAAGATAAGACCCTGAATGTGCCGCAATAAATACACCAAGCACACAGACCGGCTAAGGGTGAAAGATATATTGAAAAGAAACACTTAAACGCAGATAAATGTCAACTCGAGTACGAAAACGTGACGTTTATGCGAAATGTTGCAGTGCGATACAGCAGCAACGGCCAAACGAACCAAGCTGCAGCACCAGCAGCGCCGGCAGCTGTGACAAAATTGCGCACCAATTCATGCGAAGGATGTTCGAAATGAGTTCAAGTAGCTTTGAGTGTGCAGTGCGCCGCTGACCCAAAGCCTTCCAGCAAGGCGTCAATGCGACGGTTTGAGCAAATCGCACTGCAGTCGTAAGGATATTCGGTTTGCAGCTGGCGGCAAGTGCTCTAATTACTTTGTACTGTGTGCTCAGTAGGTCAGCAGCAAGCGAAGAAGAAGAAGAAGAAGCTAAAGTAGCAATTTCATGGACACTTTTGAATTAATTGAATAACGTGGGGTGAATTGATGAAATTCGGACAAATTGATTTTACTTCGAGCTCAAGCAGGATGATCCGGGCAAAGTGAGAGTGTGTGAAAAAAGCTGTTTCAATTTTTGTATGTAAGTAGAAAAGCTGATTAGTTGTCACATGGAGTGTTTGTCTTCAAAGACTTTTCGTTGAAAAGAAACTAAAACTGGAAACTTTGAAGCTAAAGCCGAGTAGTTGTCACATGGAGTGTTTGTGTTTAGAGACATTTAGTTTAATTTTGTGGAAAAATGTTTCGTAGAACATTTAATGTATACTTTTGTTTCTTCTGAATATATTTTTTAAATTTTTGTCTAACTTGACTCTGGGTCCAAAGCCATTTCATATTCACATTCGCAATCAATTTAATGTTCAGAAAAAACAAAAATATCAAATGTTTTATATTTCATTTTAAAGGGAATTTCACAGGCTACAATATGGTAGCAAATTTATTGTAACTTAGTAATGGATTTTTTCGAGAAAAAAATCCGTTAACAACAAATTTTTATAAAAAAATGTTTTTTTCGCTTAAAACTTTTTATTAGTACATCTTACGTATCTAATGTTGCACATCAAAAGAAAGGTATGATAAATATCTTTCGTTTGATACCCATATCGTGTAAATCAGTTGGAGATTAATTGAGTTTTTTTGATAAAAACTTTGAACTTTGATGACGAACCATGCCTTTTATGGGCGTTTCCCAGGCAAAATTTTTAGTTTGTTAGATGCAGGAGCCAACCCTCTATATAAAAGCATACTCATTTATTTTTTCCACGAGGGTTCGCTGTACTGTTTTTATGCCTCGACGAAAGTGGGGTTTTTGGGACATTTTTGTCGAAAACACAGTTTGAATGTGTTTTTTATTTATTTATTTTTATTTATTTATTTATTTCAGTCTAACAACTTACAGACTAACAGAAGTAACAAATAGAAAGATAGCAATTCAGATTACCTAAGAAACTTAGAATTAGACAAAGTATTGCAAAAAACATGTTTAGATAGACTAAGATCAATATCCAAAGAATTTGAGAGATAATTATATTCTATTAGTACTCTTGTCAAAGGAGCATTTCGAGCGTAGTTTGATTTACTTAAGCCAACATTAAAGTACTCGGTGCGCCGTAACGATCTTGCTGGAATATTAAAGTTTATCCTTTCAAGAAGAGATCATTTCAGTGATAGAAATGATCTCCTACTATCAAGCGAATTTAAATTCAAAAGCTGACACCGAGTACTATAGGAAGGGATCGGATCGACGAAATTCAGAGACCGAAGAGCGAAGCGGATAAAAACCTTGGAAGGGATCGGATCGACAAAATTCAGAGACCGAAGAGCGAAGCGGATAAAAACCTTCTGAACTCGCTCAAGGCGAGATATTCCAGAGGCATAAGACGGCCTCCAAAAAAAGGCCGCATATTCGAGTCTAGAACGGACAAAAGCGGAATATAGTAATTTGAGGGTGTAGGGATCCGAAAAGGGAGAACAATTACGACGAACAAAAGCTAACATGGAATATGATTTGGAGATGGTAGAGTCAATATGTGCAGAAAAAGAAAATTTGGAATCAAAATAAACACCCAGATCTTTAATTATACTGAATACGTTTAAAACGGAGTTAGAAATACAGTATGAAGAGGGAAAGGGATTTAACTTTTTGCAATAGGTTATATGGAAACATTTCTTCAGTCATATAAGTTCCTGTTTTATGGATTGGTGTCTTAAGCAAATTTGTTGGTCGTTAAAATATCTACAAACTTGCCGAAGACAGTAAAGCGATATTCGGAACGATTTAGGACCTATTAGCATTTGAACGTTCGAAGACTTAAGCGACGAACTCGACTAAAATGAGCAAACTTCAAAGTCGGATTTCTCTTAAACTAGAGCCAATCCAGCCAAACGGCTAGTGGATCTCAACTCAGTATACCTATAGAAAAGTCCTCTGTAGGTCCCCCCCCATGTCTGAATTTTTGAAGGTAAATTTCACGCACAGTGTAATTAAGAACAAGGTCCTTTTCTTTTAAATCTCGGGGAAAGATAAGCAATGTAATTAAGAACAAGGTCCTTTTCTTTTAAATCTCGGGGAAAGATAAGCAATGAGGTTAATTTAGTAAAAAAAATAAACCTGTATTTCTTATGGAACACTTTAACATGAGAACCAGAGTCATACCACAGAAAAAATATTTTTTTTGGTTCCTCTGTGTAATCAACTGATGGCTGAATTGTTTATCCCTGCTGGTTCCTGTTAGAAGGTTCCAGTTAGTTATAGGAAATTTAAACACGATCAGCTGATAGCTTAGTTATTCATCTCCGCTAGTTCCTGTTAGAAGGTTCCAGTTAGTTACTGAAGGATCAAACGTGATCAACTGATGGCTGAATTGTTTTATCTCCGCTGATTCCTGTTAGAAGGTTCCAGTTAGTTACACGAAATTCAAAAACGATCAGCTGATGGCTGAAATATTCATCTCCGCTAGTTTCAGGAGGATCCAGTTAGTTGCTGGAAGATCAAACATGATCAGTTGATAACTGAATTGTTAATCTCCGCTAGTTTCAGGAGGATCCAGTATGTTGCAAGAGGTTCCAGTTAGTTAATGAAGGATTCAACATGTTCAGTTGATAGCTGAGTTATTCATCTCTGCTAATTCCTGCGAGAAGGTTCCATTTAGTTTTTGGAAGTTCCAAGATGATCAACTGATAGCTGAAGTGTTCATCTCTATTAGTTACAAAAGGTTTCAGTAAGTTACTGAAAGTTCAAACATGATCAGTTCAGATGGCTTCAGTACATCAGGTGGTTGGATTGTTCATCTCCGCTAGTTTTAGAAGTTTCCAATTAGTTACTACAAGATCAAACATGATCAGCTGAATGTGCTAAAGAGAAGATGCCTTAGTCTTATTGACGGACTTCTGTTAAGGTATAAAGTTCCCCTTGGATCATTGAATAACTAATGATCCTTTTGCTTTATTAAAAACATAATCGAAGCTACAAAGCCTCTCTTTCCATCAAAATAAAAACAACGTGACATTCTGATCCTACTGAACATTTACAAGCGCAACTTCTATCACGCAACTTCTATCACACATTTATCAAGGACACACTGCGTTCTAAATACTTGGCGGAAAAATGTGCAACTATGCGTAATTTCGAAATGACATAAATTTATTGTGTGATGTAATGCCGCAACATTACAACCGGCAACAGCGACAGCAACAAAAAGAGATAGCAACAGGGAGGGGAGAGGAGAGGAACGTGAAAAATGTTAAAATAGCAAAGCAGCCACAAACTGACATTTGCACCAACACACATAAATATTGTACAGAGAAAATATGTATAAATACCAAACGGCGGCTGCCACATGGCACAATTGGCCGCATCGCAATGGCTAAAAGAGTGCCGCATAAATCCCAACGGTGTCGACGGTATACGACGCATGCAACACGGCACAAATGCTGGCATTGTTTTCATATAAACGCATGTGTGTGTGTGTGTGTTTATTTTATATGCGTGTGTGTGAGTGTTCGTTTCTCTGTTTGGGTTGAAAATTTGCGCTGAAGAAGTTTCAAATAACGGCACTGGGAGTGTTTGTTTGGGTATTTATTTGAATTATTTTTTTTTATTGGGGGGATGGAGGGAGGTGCGCGGAGTGGTTATTGTGCGCCTTTTGCATATTTTTACTTTTATGGGTTTCTGGGGAATGCGTCGACAGTGCATTGCATCGCTTAGTGCAATCTGTCAAATGCGCTGAAGCGGTAAAGTGTGTAAAGTGTGTTTTGTTGTGTTGTTTTTGCGACACTGCGACACGCCATAGGGGTAAAGTCCTCGGGGACGTAGCTGGATTTTTGTTTGCTGCGGTAGCGATGCGATGAGAGTCAGGCAACTGACATGTTGTACTTGTTGGATATTGCAACTTATTCACAATGGTTGGAATGTAGGTTTGAATTTTGTAAAAATATATGTTTTTAAGAATAAATTAGAAAAAGATCTGAAGTGGCTAAATGTTAGAGCATTGCACAGTGATTCGACTCCATACAACCAGTTAAGCATGGTCTGCTGAATTGAAATCTCCATTTTGTTTTTCTTAAACTTTTGAAGTTTGGCAATGCCTGAGACTTAAATTTGCAATTTTCGTCATTTTTGGAGAGCTATAGCAACGAGTGTGTTGGCTAGATAACGTCAACATTGATAATTCCGAAGAGTAACAGAAATTGTCTTGGGACCCTTTAGTTTTTCAATAAAAATGATAATAATAGACGTATTTATTTGTTTTGTTTGTTTTGCATTTGTGCAGTTTTCTTAATTTTTCATGCTGATTGCATACATTTAGGGATAAATAAAATAAATTTTATCGAAAAGTAGGTGTTTAGACCACTTTTCAAATTGGATTATTTTCTGAGATCGGAAAATATCGGAGGATGTAATTACATTATCCGACAACGAAAGAATGCTTCTAAAAATAAAAAAAATTCAGGAACATACTTTCACATACTTTTTAGATATTTTCCTCTAAGTTTTGCCAATTTTCAGATTTTTAATTTAGAAAAATATTTTGAATTAAAAGTGAAGTAAAAGCCTCAGCTTTGCAAATTAAAAAAAAAACTTTAAGAGCGAAAATGGGCACTTCAGTTCTTAATCTATATTGAAAATTTTAGCAACTTCTTGGTTACCATGTATTTTTACAATTTTTACAACTCAATAGACTAAAAAACAGAAAATATGTGTTTACAATTTTTTGTGAAAAACGTTTCAACTTTTAACCGCTTTTGCACACACACTAATTAATGTTTTTGCACAGATTTTTTGGGGTTTTCTTAGTTGGAGTTTTACCTTTCAAATGACATCAAAATCGTTAAATTCTGAGACTATAAATTTTTTGAATTTCGTCTATGGAACGAATCACTGTGCATTGTGCTAAAATTTAGTACAAAGTTGGTGGCTTCAGCTGCTCAAAAAATAAAAAAAGCATACTTTTTTATTTTAAGATATAAACAATAGGACAACCGTTTCTAGGAAACTTCGGAGAGATATCTCAAATACAACTTGAAAAAGTAACAGAAAGCTGTGTGCAAGTTTTTAGAGAAAGCATATATGGCATCACAACGGGCCTGCTTCTTGCGCCTATTGGAAAAAGCTATCCTCGGCTTATCGCCAGGCTGTCATTATTATTGCTGTCATTATTTAAAAACTAAAAAACTAAAACTAAAAACTAAAACTAATTTTCAAGCCTTTTAAATAGGCACAATAACTATTCGAAATGAGATCATGAATGGTAAAATGTTCTCTGGCCAAACTGTTTAATTACTTATTCCCCTACTGCCCATTAATTGTTTGGCATTTTCATTTCAATAAAACAAGCTTTCATATCAAAATATCTTGAATTTTTTTCTGATTAGTTTTGTTTTTTAATTTACCTAAAATCTCCTAAAACTAGTATTAAAAGTTGCTGTCTAATTGTTCATGTTCACTTTTCCCTAACCGACTTGTCGGCACCACATGAAGCCAACGTCTGGCGAGTACTTGCACCCAAACTCTAATTAACGAACATATTTCAAACCGCAGGCAAAATTTCACCTGAAGATCACTGCAACACAAGCCCGACCCCGGTGAAATCAAGTCATCAAAATTTAATCAAAACCAAATTAATTGCAAACCGGGTTAAATTAGGCTAAAAACGCAAACACGAACGCGCGATGCACAAACATTGGCGGCGCAAAGCAAGGCAAGGCAGGGCGCAAGCAAACATGACCACGTTTGGTTTTTTTCTATGGTTTTTGTACCAAAAAGTGCGCAGCAAAGCTTATGAAATGTAAGAAAAATAGTAAAAAAAAACGTAGTAGTTAAGACCTACGCGCCACGCCACAACGACAGCAACAGCGACAGCCGGCGTATGCAAATGAACCCATTGCCAGGGGAGTGTTGCTGTCTACTAATTAAAAAAGCCACCAACAAAATGTGTGCGGTGCATTGCATATGTGTGTAGGCGTTTTAAAGTCAAAGTAACAAAATTAAAGCAAAAATGAACAAAACAAAAAATTGTATAAAAACAGAAAATGCCATCGAAGCCTGAGCAGACGCCCAAAGGCGAAGCAACGCCTCGAAGATTGTTTATAGAAAATGTGTTCAATGGAAAGCGTCGTGTTCGACAGCTGACGGGGCGTGTGCCAAATGCCAACTTAATTGCGCTCCCTTTACTTTCAATTGTTCAGTTTACTGGGTAAATATTTTCCAAAACTTATGTTGTATGAATGTGTAAAGCAATTTAGATAATTTTTTTGTTTCTGTGTGCAGCGAAATTGTGCGTAAAATTTGTGTTTGGTGCGGCAAAAAATTTAGCAGCGGCGCATTTTAATAATTGCCAATAAAAATTTAATGTTGTTTGTAGTTGTTGTGCGGTTCGATTTGATTCGATTTGATTGAACAAATGAAAGTGAGCAGAAAGTGTGTAATGGCCACTTGATGTACAATTTCGTCTCGCTTTCATTAAAGAGTGGCAACAGATCAGTGGAACAATGTTTCCACATAATGCAATGATGATATTGTGAAGGGAACAGAGAACAACAAATTATAAGGGAAAACCTTTTGTTCGAAACGTATGCAGAATTTTTTAATAAAATGAAAACTGTTAAATTATTCATTATATTTCCCTCAAAATTATTTCCATTGCAATCAGTACACATATTCCAACGCTGAAAACCAAACTTGAAAACACTTTTCATAGAGGGATTTTGGCATCGTCTTCACCTTCTTTAGCGAATTCTCCTTTATTGCCTCAAACGTCTCAAATGCTTTCTGCAAAGTGGCAACTTGAGTCTCGGGGATAGGAAAAAGTCACAATGAAATATGTCGAGTAAATACGGAGCTTGGGAAAGGTAGCTATGAACAGTGTTTTTGTTCAACAAGATGAGATTTGGGAGTCGCTTCGTTGTCATGGTGAAGAAACCACAAGTTCGTTCTCCCCAATTTTGGCCTCTCGCGAAAAAGATTTTCCCCTCAAACCGTAAGCCGTAAGTTGTTTTAAATGCAATCAATATCATCTTATCAATAGGTGTTTTAGTTTAAAAACTACGATCGCCGGTATGTAACAAGTTAAGAGAAATTGGGGAAAAAAACTTGAACTAAGTTTAAAAAATGATTTGCGGGTTCGGATCAGTGAATCCTAGTTAACCTAGAACTGATGTCAAAACCAGAAACGGCATTTTGCTGTTAATCAGTGTTATTGAAAATTCGTGTAATATTTATCTACAAATCTTTTTCTACAAAATATTAAAATTATTTACATATCATTCACTATCATTTTTAAAGTTTAAGCAGTTCAAAAGAAGTCAAGAACACAATCAATTGAAAAGATAAGTTTGTAAGCGCCCAAATCTCGGTATGAACGCATCCAGAGACTTTTAGGCAAGTTTGGCGCTCTGTTTTGTCTTCTTAAACGACTCCTTAACCTGTTGACGACCATCGGCTGAAACACTGCAGCCTTTCAGTTTCGACATTCCTGAGCGAATCCCCTTCAATCCAATATCAATGATTAACTGGTCCTTAAAGCAAAGGTTCAGTTTTCTCGATCCTAAGAAAATACAATTTAAAGATCACTTCAGTTCCTTACCTCTTGTTCAACGCCTGAACCACTGGAATCTTTAATTTTTGATAATCCTGAACAAGATTGTTTCAATTTCATGATCAATTCAATTTCAATGATCACCTGGTCTTAAAATCGAAAGTTCGGTCTACCTTGTCTTCTTGATTCTGAGTGCTACAATTTAAAGATCAGTTTAGCTCCCAACTGGTTGAGTGCCACATCGCCTGAAACACTGAAGCCTTCCAATGTTGACAAGACAAGTTCTCTTCTTCTTCTCTTCTATAGTGTCCATGATCACTTTGTCTTAAAAGCGAAGTATCAGTATGCTTTGTCTTCTCGATTCTGAGTGCTACAATTCAAAGATCAGTTCAATTCTTCACTTGTTGTTCATCGCTTAAACCACTGTAGTCTTTAATTTTTGATAATTCTGAGCAAGATTCTTCCCATTTGTGAAATAAAACAATCCAGTTTCCAGTGCCATTGATCTAACCAAACAAATTAAACTAAAACCTGTCAATTTTGAGAGGATACCTACATTAACATTATTAATTTGTTCCAGTTTTTAGATGGTCTGTTAAAAATGTATTTTTGTTTGACTGAATTATAAATAAAAAAAATAAAAAAAAGTAAAAAAAAAAAAAATTCTTAACTAGTGATTTGTATTAGTTTTATGTGAGAATAAGTGCACTGCGACTAAACAAATTTAACCTAAAAATCCACAAATGTTGAGAGAATAAATAAAAATTCTTTACTATTGTATTCAATTGAATTTATTTGGGCATCAGTGCCCACCGACCTCAAACAAAATTTTTTTTTTGCCTCCATCAAGGATTCAACGTTCTGTTTCAAGTCCTATCTGCTGACTATAATTCAAACTGTTTTGTGGCTCCAGAGATTTCATGTCGCCTTGAAAGTTGTTCAAATGCTTTTTCAGTGCAGAGCGTTCATTGTTTTAGCATACGCACAGACTTTTTTCTTCTGCTTCTTTACTATACAAATACCTTTTTATTTCTTTTCCCACTTTCACATTTTTTATAGTATATAAAAATTTTATTGCTTTTATCTGAACGCATTGTTTTTGATACCAACAAAAAAAACATTCAAGCCCAAATTAATCCTCTAAGAAATGTGTTAAAGATAGGATCAGACTTTCTAAATTTGTATGTTTTCTCGTAAGGAATGTGAACTGTTGGTTGAATTGTTGCTTTAACTGTTGCTTACAGATAATTATGATATTTATAAAAAGTTGTTAAGCCAAAATGTTTTCAACCAAACTGAAAACCGACAAACAAAGCAGCTTAACACTAAGAACTTTCAACACTAAGAACTTTCAAATGAGTTTTAATGCATTTTTTATACTCGGATTAGTATTAACTGAGCCTTCTCCACTTGCACGCAAAGCTTAACAAATAGATTACACTTTTATGGTCATTTTACACACATAAAAATTACACTTACAGTAAACTGTTGTCGGTGCTTTCAAATTATTGTCCGGCGCTTATTACACAACAATTTGGAACCAAACAAAACAACGAAAACTGAAACAAGAAAACAGCGGCAACATTGCACGCCACCTTCACAAATTAACCACAGGATAAATCTGTCAAAATTTGACACATGCGCTGTCAAATGTCAGTAACAATTTCGACATACATACAAAACTAAAAACGGCAGCAGCAACAATTGTGGCTCATTGCCCATTAGCCAAGCAACAAAGTAATGCTGAAGTTTTGCGTCTGTTGTCTACTGTTGTTGCCCCTTTAAGCATGCATATATATAAATACATATATACTTATATACATATATGCTTTTGTTTGTATGCATCGAATTTTTAATGTGCTTTCATTGTGGCCATTGTTGTGCGCCTTTCTTGGGGTTGTTGCTGTCATTGTTGCCATAACTTCCATTGACCAACGCTTCGACCAAAGTGTGAACTGTGTGAATGACCCTTTTTGGCGCTTTTACTTGCTTTGCCTATCGAGAAGTTTGTGCCGTCTGTGCACCTTTTCATCTATTCACCTTTTCAGTTGGCCTTTTGTTTGCTCTTGACGTACACACCGCCCGTTCCAGTTCCTCCAATTGGGTGTGTTCTACTTTTGGCGCTGATCGGCGCTTCGGGCAGCAGCCCAATGTGTAATCGATTCAGCGAAATTAACAGCTCATCTGGTGTGCTTTGTGTGTGTGTGTGTGTGTGTGTGGTCGAGCGATTTGTTTACATTGGTTATCTGCTTTAACTGTTTCTTTGGCACTCCAGCCAAACACACCTAATCAGCACTTGCCGTGGCGCTTCGAGTGGTTGCTGGTGAATGGACTGCGGCTGACACAGTGCCCTCCATTCGCAGCGGGTCGGCCGTGCGGGACACTGGCAACGCATTCGCATTGTTCGCCATCTGACACGCGTCTGATGAATTTGCCGCTGCGGGCAGCGATTTAGCGATAAATTTTGCATACTTTATATTTCTCATTTTATTTAAATAATAAATCTTACTTGCACTGACTGCTCTGCCAGTTAATACGTATTGAATGTTTAATAAAGTCTAAAGTATTCACCCAACTTAAATGCATAAATTTGGATTTTTCTTTGCAGCTTCAGCGGCTCACCCTCAAAGTGCGATTGTTTTTGACTTGGCCATTTTACAGGTAAGGAAATGCAAATGCAAATTCGCGTGCCTCCGCAGCATTGCTGCATAACTTTAGCAAAAATTGCCAACTCATAAACACAAACACTGGCATTGTGTCAACGTTATGAATGAATAATTGGACAGAATGTGGTCGGCGCAATCAAGAGTCAACAATCAAAATCAAAGTCACACCCGCAAAATTGCAGTCAAATGACGGCTGTGCATTCAATATGGCAATTTCGCCATGAAATTGCCGTTTAATGGCGACACTACAATGCACCAAAAATGATGATTAATGTTGTACCAACAACAACAACAACAAACGACAACAATAATGCAAGCTGCACATGACTGACAACAAAGAAATATTTTATTTGCATACTTAAAACTAAAAAATTGTCTCACAAGGACAGCAAAATCAGTGGAACGGTGAAGGGAGACGGAGAATACATATCAATGAAAAAAACCGGAATTTAGCTAACCTCACTTTCATTGCAACACTGCCTGGCCAAACTGGCTGGAACAGCTAAGTCCTGCACTTGTGGGTCAATAATAATTACAACAACAATAAACCATAAAATAAAATGCATAAAATGCACAAAGTATCTATACGTCAGCTGTCGGCACTAAACACAGAGTTGACGTTAGGGATGTACATGAGGCATGGGGAAAACTAACTGAGGTTTTAGGAATTTCGGGATTTTCGATTTTTCCAATTTTAAATTATTTCATATTTAAAATTTTTTAGTTAAAATGCTTCATTTTTTAATACATAAAAACATAAAATTGTTTATAAAACACAAAAATTATATTTGATTTTTAATAGTTATTTAAATTTAAACTAATAATTTTAATCAATTTATTGAATTAATGCTTATATTTGTTTTAATCAAGAAGTAAGTTTTTGAACAAATTTTTTTTAGTTAAATTTCGCAAGCAATTTCTGCTTTTTTATTTTTATTTTTTATTTAATTTCTTTTATTTATTTTTTTTAATCTTATTTACTTGTTTTATTTATTTGTTTTATTTATTTGAAAGTGTGAAAGTTTTTTGAATGTGTTAATTTTAACATTCTGTTTAGTTGAAAGTTTTAGTTCTATTATTGATAATTATTTAATCCATCAAATATGAACGGTTCATTAAAAAAAATTTGTTTATATTATTCTGATTATTTAATCAATAAAAATTAATTCATATTAATTCAAATAAAATATATTTATATTTTTATTGAAAATAAAATTTCATTAAAAAGGAATTTTGATTCTTATTCGATTTTTATGTCTAAAAAATTTATTTAATAAATTTATTAAGTAAAAAAATTAAATATTAAAATAATACACCTATTTTTAATAAAAAAGTAATTGTTTTACAAAAATTTTATATATTATATTTGTAAAGCGATTTATTTATCTATTTATCTTATTTATTTTATTTACCTACTAATTTTATTTATTTATTTTACTAATTTATTTTTTTATTTATTTTATTTATTTATTTTATTTTGTATTTTATTTATTTCTAAAAGTGTTATTTTTCACTTTCTATTAAAAATCAAAATAGTTAAATGATTTAGTTCTATTATTTATTATAATTTAATCAATAAAAATATGTTTTGTTATGTGTTTTATTAAAAACAAATAATTTTTATTCTTATTTGATTTTGGTTTAGTCAGAAATGTTAGTCCTATAATTCATAATTATTTAGTAAAAAAATATTAATTTTTTATTAAAATAAAATTATTTTAATCTTATTCAATTTTTAAGTTTAAAAAAATTTTGTTAATCAATTTGCTGAATTAATGTATTTTTAATACAAAGTAACTGTTTTAAAAATTTTTGTTGTTATATTTTTAGAATAATTTATTTATTTGTCTTATTTATTTGTTTTATTATTTAATATTATTTGTTTATTTATTTTTCTATTTTATTAATTTATCTTATTTACTTATTTTATTAATGAATTTTATTTTTTTTTTGCAAGTGTTAATATTTACATTTTGTATAGTGGAAAGTTTTAGTTGTATTATAATCAAATAGTTATGAATACTTATTATATTTCAAAATATGAAAGTTTTATTAAAATAAATATTTTTGATTCTTATAATAATTTTTAGTTTGAAGAAATTTATTAAATCTTTGAATAATGAAATCTAAACAAATTATTCTTAAAAAAAATTTATTTAATTTAAGTTTATATTTTTCAGTAAAGAATTTGTTTAAAGAATTTATTAAGAATATTTTTATTTTATTCATAACAATTTCATCAATAAAATATGAAAGTTTTATTAAAACTAATATTTTTGATTCATATGAGATTTTTTAAGTTTGAAAAAAAATTATTTAATCAATTGAATACATTAATGTAGGTATATATTTTTCAATAAATTGTTTTTTTTTTTAATTTTTACTTTTCTAGACCAGAAATAAAATGTGCAGTAGAAATAAATCCATTATTTGTTCAATAAATGGCTTTAGTAATCTATATCTCGCGATGTAAAGGTGTGAAATTAATGTATCTATAATTAATAAATTTTAGTTAATTAATAACTTATTTAATTATAATTTCTTATTTATTATTTAGCTACTTTTATAATTCATATTATTTTAAATACTTTGACTTTCTGAAACACAACTACGCCCAACGCAACGCCAACGCATTGCCGTCTCCAATGCTCTACGGAAAATTCATTCAGAATGGCGAGCTTTTGATATTCGGCTGATTGACATCGCTGCCCAGTGTATCGGACATGTGCCGCATTATCGCCCAACTGCCGGCTTGTATTCAAATTGTGTCAATTACACTGCGCCGTCGCACAGATAGCGCTCAAAGTCGACAGCAACAACAGCAACAACAACACGGAGTGCAGCAATCGCATTGCGCGTTCGCTTGCATGTCTCGCTATCTGTCGCGCTGCCGTTTCATCTGGCCATCTATCAGTCTAACAGCCAAACAGTGCAACCGGCTGTTCGCCACTCAACCGGTCAGTGCGGCCATACGGCACGCGCAACGCGGACCAGTTTGTGCGCGGCCCGTGTTGCAAGTTTCAATTTTGCCGTCAGTTGAGTTTTAATGCAATTGTCGCTTGGCATTTTTTTTCGTTTACTTTTTGAAGCGAAATATGTATCTGCAAGTCTTTGCACAAGTTGACTTTTTGATTACGATTCGATCATGTGCAGTCGCGCAAGTTTAATGGCATCTGGCCGCCTAACCATACCTGCGTCTGTCGGCCATAATTTTGCGCTCTCAATTTGGCAGCGCTTTTGCCCTGAGATGCGTTGCCGCGTGTGTCCGCTGCCCACTGCTTGTGGTTTAATTTTTCCACTTCCACTCGCTGTGTTCCATTGCATGTGTATGTGTGTGTGTGTGTGTCTGTGCCCATAGGCTGCACTGAAACGAGCTTATTTTTGTGTTCTGAATTATATTCGTGTGCCAGTTGGGGCGCCGCATCTAGGTTGGCCAAATGGCCCGAGTCGTTTTCCGTTTTACAATTTTTTCGTTTGTGCTCTGTTTGCTCTTTGTTTGAGGTTAATGTCATCCGTTGCCTAAGGATATTATTTTACTTTTCTTTATTCATGCCAGCCCGGAAAACCATTATTTACTTTGTATTTGGTGCGCGCTTGTTAACGTTCAGGTCGCTTTAAATTGCGATATTTATAATTTATGTCAATGGGTTTCCTTTGCGAGAGCGAGACGCTCGTGAGTCATTTGGAGGTTTTTGTATAAATGTGTGCACCAATTATATACATACATACAATACATGAATTATTGCTATCAATGGAAGCTTTTGTTGTAAAATACAGCGCAGTTTTTATCCCAAACATATTCTTTGTAGACAGACCAGAAAGAAGTTTGAGGAAGAGAAATAATTAAGTACTTAACCCATTTTGATCTGATATTTTGAGAAAGGTTTTATTTTAAAATTTTTGTAATAGGAGAGCAAATTAGGTGAAAAAAGGCACGGAAAATGAGTTTGAGCAAGATCAATGATGGCATTTGTTTGTAATCGCAGATACAAATTTTATTTTTTAACACTTTTGCGCCCTCTGTAGCTCATCTGAACAGATCTAAACGTATTTTATTGTAATACAAAATTACTAATTTTGTGCTTCCAATCATTGTTTTCACTTAACTTAAAAAAAATTAAGAAACAATTCTAAATATGTGGTTTTCTTTAATGCCCGCCCATCTTTAATAGAAAAGGTGTGGCAAACAAATATTTTATTAGAAAGCCAAAAAATCTAAATAAAATATAAACAACATAAACTTTAGATTAGACACGTTTATCGTAATAAAAAAATTCCAAACATAATTTAACTAATTTCTATGACTCGTTACGAATCGAAAGTACGAAATGGGTTAACAAATCTGACATCAATTTTATTATAATACAAAATTAGTGGGGGCCTTTTCCAATTAATAATAATTAATTTATGCAGATCTGGTTATTATTAGTATTTTTAAAGAATTTAAGAAAGAAAGTCTATATATGAGGTTTTTCAATGCGCGCCCATCTTTAACCCTTTCGCTACAGGTTTTTACTGGGGAAAGTGAAATTTTTAAATTTTACGTCTTAGGCTTCTATGTGGTTATATTAGTAACATTCCATAAGACATTTTTTAATTTTAATACTCGGACCCTGTATTTTAGAGTGTTTTTCTATGAGATGTGGTTGCTCTCATAGAAAAACATTGTGGTTGTAATAATTACTTAAACTTATACTTTTTACGCATAACGACAATTTGAATATTTCTTCATTTACTTTAGCCAAAATTAAAAAAAAAAAGATAAAAAGTTCTCTAATTTTGTCTGCTTCTTCTTCCTTTACTATGTCACGATATACCATTAAAAAATGTGTATGCTTCTCTTCTTTAAACTTAAATATTCCGTTTATTAATTTCGTATTTTTCCTAAAACTTCAAACTATTCTAAAAACCAACAAAAAATTTATTCTTGCAACCATAGAGGATGCAGACGTCCACAAAGTTGCATGTTGCCATATGGCGACAAAATAGCGAAAGGGTTAATAGGGAATATGACAAACAAATATTTTATTAAAAAGCCAATAGATCTAAGTAGTAATATTATTAGTATTTATTTGTTTCAGTCTCTGGAACAACCTTAGAGACTATAAAGATATTAGATCTTAAAATAAATGTAAATCTATAAATCAGAAATTATGGAATGGATAGCATTCTAATAAATTTAGGGAAAATATGTTTTGGTAAAGAAAGATGTAAGTCCAAAGAGTTCAGGAGGAATCCTGAAACCATCATTGAAAACAGTGATGGAGGCGTCTCTAGTCACATACAGGTATCAGGTGTCCTCAGTCTTACCTTGTGGGATATGAAATTAGGACGCGCGTATTCAATCCAGGTATGGGATCAGTTAGCTCTGGTCCCTCTTTTGAAGTTACACAGATCTTATGTGATGTGTTGGATTCTGCAAATTCAATCATAATTATTTGTAAGCGATATTTCAAAATCATTATTCTTCAGAACAAGAAAAGTTTTGGAACACTAAACTATGTATGTGCATAGAATATTCCAAAGTTAATAGGAATCTTGCTATGAAGTGTGGTAATGAAGATTAAAGGCTCAGTTGGGATGGGATGTTTTATGAAATCATATAAATTTTTTTATCCAATTTTCATTAAGTTCCTTCCAACTTTACTTCCTTTGCATTTTGTTCATTTCGTTTACTGTTTTTGCAATCCCACTGATCCAACTGGTATTTTTCGTATGAGAACGTAAAACAATTCGAAAGATATGAGCAAATTTTTCACCACAATCTGCAAACGATTTGGTGGCTGCATAGGAACATACACAGGGACATATAAACATAGAAAACTACACGTCTACATTCATGCTGTCACATTGGCAGCGCTCGTCGTTCGCATTGCACTAAACGCCCTAATCCTCTCGAGCACAACGAGCACATCCGTTTGCAATTTTTTTCCTCCCATTTTCAGCGCGTTTTTTCGCATTGGACTATGTAACGCTGCATTGTTGCATTTGTTGTGTGTGTTTGCGCTGTCCTCGCAATTTATGTATGTTGGGCCGTTTGTAAGCGTCTTAACAACGACAACGTCGTCGACGACGACGACGACGACGACACATCCTTTCATGGCTGTTATTGCCCATATAAGCGGCGAGTTTGCGGCAATTGCTGCGCTTTTTTCACCATCCAGCGTGGTTGCTTTTTACTTGCTGCTCGTTCAATTTCATTTTCGCTTTTGCCGTTGTTGCTGTTGTTGTTGTTTCGATTGCATTGGTTTGGCTGCCTGGTTTGCTTCACGCTCTGCGCAATGCCCATTTCGAACCTTGACTAAATGTGCGTCCATTTGTGCGCTTGCAAGCTCACAAGTCCAGCCTTAGACACGTTCGCATGCATTTTCAAGCCAGCCAGCGAGTGTGTGTGTGTGTGTGTGCGTGCGTGTGCACACATATGGCTGCACCATAACTCATTAATATTAAATATGCCGCACAGCCAGCCAGTCGACGAGTCAGGCCGGCCGTGCGGCAGGCGGCAGTGAGCTGTCTCTCATGTGTACAATTTATGCGCATTTTGTTTCAATTTCATTCACGTGACTTGTAAATTATCCAGTGATGTAAAAAATTCATTCGAAATGGATGCACAGGATGAACATGTTTAGCACTGGCTAAGACCTTTTAAGTGTGGAAGAGCGAACGCAGTGGCACAAACGTGTGGCGAGTGTTGAGGCGAGTTGTGCCGCTTGCAATTGCAAACATGTCGCCATGCAGCAAGTGGATTTTTATTTTTATTTTTTTTATTTGCAAAACTATAAAGAAGCAAAACAAATGGCATAGTCGGCACAGCAGTAAAGACCGCAGAGGCGTAAAGTAGAAATACAAATAAAAATGTTTCAAATTTACGAAAGGATTTAAACTTTAAGGGCAATGAATGACAGACAAGTGAAACATTTTATGAGTGAGAATTTTTATGTTTGAAATGTTCAGTTAATGTAACATGCTACCAAGAGAGTTGTTGTAGTTCTACAAAAATAGTAAATTAATTTTTATTATTTTTAATAAATCATTTGTATTATTTGTAGCACAGTTTTTATAATTTTTTTAATCAATTTTCAGAAAACTATAATAAAGAAGTCAGAAGAAGTGTTGGCGAGTGAAAGAAAGAAGAGAAGGTTGGTAGTTAGGTAGGAGGGGCTGAAGAAAAACATGACTATTCGTCACAAAACTAGAGTGAAATAGATGGGGTCTATCCAGAGCCTGGTTTTAGGTAGATAGAAGTAGCTATCCCAAGGCGGATATTACTTGGGCTATAAAGACCCATTGTGATACCACAATCAATCGAGCCTAACTATGCTCACTCATTGAACCAGTTTGAGCTCTTTAAGGGGTCCTCTAGTTGTAAATCGATTTGTTTTAAATTTCATATTTTTATAGTATAACTATCATAGAAAAAGTATACGAACGGATTTTGTCGAGTTCGTAAACGTCTCTGCTATACAGGGCCTCAAATCCGTCTCGTTCACTACGCGGTAACACGGTTTTAAAACTTTTTCTCGAAAACACATTTTTTGACAATTGCGCCATGATTCCGTCGAAACTAATTGACCGATTCACTTGATTCTTGTTTTGCTGTATTCAAAACTTTTTGCTCCACGGGTTAACCTACGAAGATTGCGCTCCATTGACTAGCCGATTTTTGGAGGGAGTTTTTAGAGCAAAAAAAGGGCAAATTTCGAAAAAAAAAACAAATTAAAACGATGCCGCGGGTCCAATTTTGATCAGATCGGGTTCATTATAGGTCATCCTTTAATTGGAGTAATGCTTTTTAAGAGAAAATTTTTGGATTACATTTCAGGCGAACAGGGACAAAGTTAGGATGGCGCAAACGCACCCTTATAAAAAAAACATGGCCGGTACTCAGCTGGCGGACACCAACCGTGTTCGCGGTAGCACGTGGAAAAATTTTTTTTTTTATAATTCAATATGTAAAGAATAAATATACGAAGAATTATCTCATTATCATTTGCAATTTCTGAAAAAAAAAATCAAAAAAAAAGCTTTAAAAAACACCGTTTGTACTAGAGGACCCCCTTAAGAACCCTAATAGAGACTTTGAATAGTTCTATCGGCCAGATCCCCTAGATTTCCGAAAAGGAAATTGTGTAGGTGAGTCGTCCTTCTTGTTTATTATGCAGGATAAGTTCACAGAAGGTGAAGCGTTTTTTCTTTCTCTTCCTTGTCCATACAGCCTCGACAGAAGTCATTCGAAAGCAATCGCAATCTTCTTACCAACTTAAGTCCGCAAAGCCACTGAATCAATTTGAGCCCCTTTTGAAGCCTAGTAGACTGTGAATAGTCGCCTAGGTCCTGCTAGATTGTCGAAGAATATGTTGCCCAGAGGAGTCTTCCTTCTTCTAGTTAATGCAGGACCAGTGCATAGAAGGTTAAACGTTTTTTCTTCCTCTTTCTTATTCATGCAGCTTCGACAGAAGTCATTTGAAAGCAAACACAATCTTCTTGCGAACTTAAGTCTGCTTACCGCTTACCCACTAAATCGATTTGAGCTCCTCATGAAGCCTAATAAACTGTGAATAGTCATCTAGATCCTGCTTGATCCGCTAGATTATCGAAGAAAAAGTTTCGCAGGATGGTCTTCCTTCTTCTTGCATGACAAGTGCATAGAAGTTGAAGCGTTTTTTCTTCCTCTGGATGGATAAGAATTATCCATGCAGCTTTGACAGAAGTAATTCGGAGACAATCCAAGTCTTCTTGCGAACTTAAGTTCGCTTACCCACTGAAACAATTGTAGCCCCTTTTGAAGCCTAGTAGACTGTGAATAAACGCCTAGATCCTGCTTGATCTTTTAGATTGTCGAAGAATAAGTTTCACAGGAGAGTCTTTCTGCTTCTGGATAATGCACCACAAGTTCATAGAAGGTGAAGGGTTCTCTTTCTCTTCCTTGTCCATACAGCTAAATAGTTTGAGCTTCCTACAAAACCTAGTAGATTTTAAATAGTTCTATCAGTTAGATTCCTTAGATTGTCGAAGAAGAAGTTCAACAAGTGAGTCTTTCTTCTTTTAAATAATGCAAGACAAGTGTTGTCCTGCGTTTTCTTCCTCTTCCTCGTCCATGTAGCTTCGACAGAAGTTATTAGAAGGCAAACTCAACCTTCTTGCATCGATACCAATGAAAACCCGTCAGAACACCAATCATGGTTTTAATTTGATTCCTTTTTAGTGAGAGAAGTTCTATAGAACGATGAAAGTTTAAGAATGGCCAAGTTTGAAGCGCCGAACATTCCGTGCTGCTTTCAGCCCATCTTAGGTTAGTTTTCTGTATGGAACTTTTATGTGTGTGAAGTTTTCAAGTTAAAAGAGTGAGGGCTCAGTTGTACCCTGTCGATCGAGCTGGTCTGCTCTACAGTTCCCTTGAATGTCCCGGAATTTAGCACAAACGATTTAAAAGACATGCTGCAGCTCAGAACAGTCTTTGATGCATTTAGAGTCTTTAGAGTGGCTTGGCTGTTCGATAGTTTAAAGTAATATAGAATTAAAGAAAGATAGAATGTAAAAGAGATAGAAGGAAAGAAAGAAAAAGAGCAGAAAGATTACTCAATTAAATAATGAAGGACCGCCTCACAAATGGCCCATTGGTCCCCACTGTCTTCCAGTTCCAGTTCCACTTTACTTTTACTGCTTTGCATTTTTGGCGGAACGCAACAATGTGCAATTTCACTTTCGAAAATTCGTTTGACTGTCAGAGCAATTTAAAAACAACAACTGACACTCTGACACTCAAACGCAGATGTATGGTTGTGTGTATGCGTGTGTTTCTGTTTGTGTGTGTGTACATACAGCAAACAATCGCCACAGCCCAAACAAAAACGCGCCCGGCTGCTGACACCTTCGATATGAAACCTCCGATAATGTCAGGCGGCATGAAACGAATGAACGAAAAAGGTGCTAAAATAAAAGAACAAAAGCAGAAATAAGAAAAGCCAAAATAAATATGTTTTTACTATATTTTTTTTAACAATAAAAATGCAATTTCTTGGCAGCGGCCGCATTGTTGCTACTCTGCGCATGTTATGCAAAAAAGCGAATACACACACACACTCACACACAGAAACGCATATGGCAGGCATCATAAAATGTCAGATAACAATTTAAGCCAAAATGAAAAGAAAACAAATAAACAAAACTGGCAAAAAAGCCGATTTCTTGTTTTGTTTGTTTGTTTGTTTGTTTTCCTTTAGTCGAAAAGCAGGAAAAGTGATAAATTTGTTACTTTTGGCGTGACTTTATGTGTTGTGCTACATTGTTGTTGTTGTTGTTGTAGCAGCGGACAGCAGCCGTAATGCCAGGAATTATGTCATGAGTGACCCAAATTGAAAGTTGTGCGCCTTTCAACGACGCAACAACGAAGGGAAAAGTGTGTTAAGGAAATGAAACGGAAAGGTCTGACAGCACGAGCCCATCAGGTAAAGAACTCTGAACTCTTCCTTCGTATAAAAAGTAAAAGCCAAAGTGTGAGAAGCTTCTTTGTGTTGCGCTCGCAAGTGGCCAAAAGCAAAAGTGAAACTTTTCTGGTCATTGGGGCAGCCATAAATACGCTTATTAGCCTCAATTGCAGGCAACGCACAACGGCAGAGTGAAGCCAGATTTCAACGCTGCTAAGTGCTTTAATTTCGCTTTTCTACACTTTTGGGGTTTTAATTTTTTTTGGTTTATAATTTTCGGAAAGTGTCACTTGCGTCGTTTGTTGCTGTGCTGACAGTTGACAGCCATAAATGCTCAAACATATGTAAAATAATTACAATTAGCCGCAATTATAATAGCCTCAGTCATTGTCACTCTTTTCGCCAGTCAGTTTGTCATTTAGAGTCAAAAGATTCACGGGAAATGCTTTGCGCCGCACACAACAGGAAGCTGCCTCGTAATTCTTAGCTGGCTGAGAAATTTTCGTTTTTATTGCTGCTGTCTGTCTGTACGTTTGTTGGTCATTCATTCGGCAATTATTTGCATGCAATCCGCTGCGGCATAATTCATATGCTGTCATTTTATTTCATTCCCTCAGCACATTTGGCTTCCCTGCGCTTCCCGCTTCTTCCTGTTGCGGTCAATTATTCCCATACACACACACACACACACACACACGTACACATACATATGCTTTTTCGAGGCAATTTCCCTCCGAAAATGTGAGATGATATGAACAAAGCATCGCTGCTAAGTAACTTTGCGGTTTTCTGCCTCGCGTCGCACTGTTCCTTCTCCGCCTACAAAGTGCCGTTCAGTGCGTGTCTTGCACATGTACGCTCAGCCGCCGCCGAGCGTGTACGTGCGGCTGTGTTGTGTGAGAAAATTCTACTGACCCAGAGAACTTTGGCTTCTTGCCATACATCGTACTTGGGCTGAAAGCACTCGTACTCGCCATCTGTATTGCGTCTTTTGCTGCGGTCATTTTTAAATTCATTTCTTTTTCTCTGGTCATAAAAAAAAAATTTTGTGGTTGATAAGTTTTTTGTTCCATTTTGTTTCTTAATTTTAGGATTACTTCTTCAGATTACTTTTTCGTCTTATTAATTATCAGAGTTTCGAAAATGTTCACTGCTGACCTCTTTGTGGGGCTTAAAAGTTTCTGATTGCAAGACTTAAGTACAAAAAAATGCTGTGTAGTTATACGATAATAAAAAAGGCAATAGGAAAACAGTGTAAGCATAGATAAATATGTAATGTAGGTAGGTATGTACATAGGTAGGATTGGCTGTCCCAAGGCGGAGTCCACTTAGGCCATGAAGGCCCATTGTAGACTGTGAATGGTTCTACTGGCCAGACCCACTAGATTGTCAAAGAATAAGTAGCTCAGTTGGGTCTTCCTTCTTCTTGTTAAAGCAGGACAAATACAGGCAAGTCCTCTTACAATCCCTCGTCCATACAGCATCGACAGACGTCATGAGAAAACCAACCCAACTTTCTTGCGAACTTACTTACTTACAAGTTTGAGCTCCTTACGAAGCTTAGTAGACTGTACTAAGCTAATAATAGTTCTTTCAGTTAGATCCCCAAGATTGTCAAAGAATAAGTAACTAAGTTGGGTCTTCCTTCTTCTTGGTAATGCTGGACAAATACAGGCAAGTCCTCTTACAATCCCTCGTCCATACAGCTTCGACAGACGTCATTAGAAAACCAACCCAACTTTCTTGCGAACTTACGTCCATTCACTTTTAGAACAAGTTTGAGCTCCTTACGAAGCTTAGTAGACTTTACTAAGCTAAGAATAGTTCTTTCAGTTACATCTCCTAGATTGTCAAAGAATAAGTAGCTCAGTTGGGTCTTCCTTCTTCTTGTTAATGCAGGACAAATGCAGGCAAGTCCTCTTATAATCCCTCGTCCATATAGCTTCGACAGACGTCATTAGAAAACCAACCCAACCTTCTTGCGAACTTACGTCCATTCACTTATAGAACAAGTTTGAGCTCCTTACGAAGCTTAGTAGACTGTACTAAGCTAAGAATAGTTCTATCAGTTAGATCTCCTAGATTGTCGAGGAATAAGTTGCTCAGGTGGGTATTTCTTCTTCTAGTTAATGCAGAACAAGTGCATAGAAGGTGAAGTGCATTTTCTTCCTGTTCTCAAATCTAACCTTCTTGAAAACTTAAATCCATTGAACCAGGTTGAGCTTCTTACGAAGCCTAGTAGACTGTGAATAGTCCTATCTGTTGAAGAAAACGTTGTCCAGGTTAGTTCTTGATAATGCAGGACAAGTGCATAGAAGGTGTAGTGTTTTTTCTTCCTCTTCTCCGTTTATTCAGCTCGACCGAAGTCATTAGAAAGCACACCCAACCTTCTTCCGAATTTAAGTCCATTGAACCAGTTGGAGCTTCCTACAGAACCTAGTAAGACTTATATAGTCTAGAATAGTTCTATCAGTTAGATCCCTTAGACTGTCGAAGAAGAAGTTGAACAAGTGATTCTTCCTTCTTCTAGATAATGCAAGACAAGTGTTGTCCTGCGTTGTCTTTCTATTCCTCGTCCATGAAGCTTCGACAGAAGTCATTAGCAGGCAAACCGAACCTTCTTGCGTGGATACCAATTATACAGTGACCCGTGAGAACATCAATCATGATAAACTTGTAAACTTTTATATATTTATGAATGAATAGAACTCAATTCAACTCGGGTACAGCCACCCACAGCAACTAACAAAATCTCTCCTAGGTGCTAATTGATTCTCTCGCAGTCAGAATGCAAATCTATGAACGTTCCAACTGATTATCTAATACACCAACCACCCAGCCGCTGCAACCACCCAGCCAACGCAACCACTCATTTCAATAGTCTCCATAAAATGTCACACTTTTAGACTCTACCAGCGTTGTCATTAATTACAAAAAATAATTACAATAAAAAAAAAATAGTTTTTTGTCACTCACAACTGCAACAACAACAACAACACCAAACACGACACTTTTTCTTGCCACCACTCGACATCGACACAGTCGATACTCGTAATTTGCAGCCCACTTTGGCATTGCAGCAAATTGCGGAAATTGCCAAACGAAATGGAAAACATTTCCATTATTTGTAATGCAATGCATAAATATGCCGACAACAACAACAACAACATGAACAGTCACCGTCCGCCATACGTTGTCCTGCTGTAGCGGCAGTCGGCGGCGTTCGGTTGACAGGCCACCGCAGAGCGCAGCTCTACGCACTCGACGTCGCGCTGATCTCCAGTCATTTGCTTTTGGCGGCTGCTTGCTATGCTTACTTGTTGTTTTTGTTGTTGTTGTTTCCTTTAGCTTATGGTTTTGTTTTCCTTTAGCTTTTGTTGTGCATAAATTTGCCAACTTACTGAAACATAAATTAAGTTGTGCAACATAAATTAGGCGCTGAGTGCGGCTGGAGAGTCTATTTGTGTGAATGTTTGTGTCAGTGTACGTTTGTGTATGTTTGTGTGTGTTTGTGTTTACGTGCTTGTAAGTTGGTGTTTAAAAGAAATGTCACCCCAATCACGAGAATTTTGCAAGTTTGACATTGGGGTTAATTGATTTGCGGTTGTTGGGCTACAAGTATTGAAAAAAAACCCTGTTGGAAATTTTTAATAATTTTCGTAATGTGTTGGTGACATGAGTGCACTGTAGGTGACTACACAGAATTTAATTTTGTATGGGGGGGTTGGGCTTGCGAACAACTTTTGAGTCCAATACCATTTGAGACCATATTTTTCATTAACAATTTTTGTGTTTGAAGGAGAGTGGGTGGGATGTTTGCGCCACTGGGTGACTTTGATTGCTAACGTTATGGTTGTTGACTGTAAGCTGGGTTTCAGTATAATTGTGTGTATTTAGGGTTATAAAAATTATAAAAAAAGGCCATAGTCGGATAAGGAAGGGTATAGTACCCCAAGCCAATTTCGATTGCTATATTGTTTCAATATTAGTTTTAATATAGGTGCCTATTTACTCAAATTTCAGCCCTTAATAATTTATCCCCAATCTAGGAGAATTAATTCAAATATAAATTCAATATTCAATAAATCAAAAATTATTAACTTTCAAACTAGTTGTCCGACCTGGATGGGGTTATGACAACGTATCGCCAATGTTAATAAACCGTTGGAAAGAGGGTTCAAAGAGCTATGATCCAAGGTAACACTTCATTTGAATTTTTCGTAAATACGTAAATTATAGCCAATTTCCCAAAGTGTTCAAAATCGACACCCTAAAATTTTTTAATGTAAAGTGCCACCCCCTAAAAACACCGCTAAAAACCTAAAAATCTCAAGTAAAAATGCATGATTTAGAAAATGTATGAAAGATTATTGAATTTAATTTGAAATAAATAGAAAATGACCGAAAGCAAAATGAAAATTGAATGGTAACGAATAAAACGGTAATTATATGGAAATTAATAAACAAAACTGAACTGCACTTTATTCCTCATGATAGGATTAGAGAAAAATTTAAAATTTAAATTTGGTCCCGAGCAACAAAAAGGCATTTTACCGATATAGGACCACAAAACAATGAAAAAAGGGGGGTGGCACCTTACAAAGAAAAAAAGGTGGCACTTTACATTTTTATGCCATTTTGTAAATCACTGTATAAATTTTTTCCTTTTACGATATGCTTGGATATCATTTCGGATTATGAAAAACCATTAAAAATTAAGTCAAACACTGATATCTACCTTAGTTTTTTATAAGTTTTTGGTTACTTTTTTACCGCAAGAAAAACCTTCAGTTTTCATTCTTAACCAAATTTGACACTTTTATTTACCCAGACCGTGTTATTGCGTCTGTTCCCTCAAAAACCACATTAAAATTGTTGTTGTCATATATACCTTAAATGACGGTAGGAATTTTTTTGCTTGGATTGCTGGAACGTCGAAATCGAGCAGGGGTGGCACCTTACAAAGAGTGGAACCTTACAAAGAATTCCCCTACCACGACGCATTGCCAAAAAAATCAGTCAAAAATGATAATTCGTAAGAAGAAAGTAAGAATAAAAAAATTAAAATTAATTAGTAATTAAAAGAAAAAAAATAAATCGCAAGAAGAAAAAAAGAAACAAGAAAAAAATTAAAATGAATTAGTAATTTTAAAAATAATAATAATTCGCAAGAAGAAAAAAGAAACAAGAAAAAATTAATATTAGTTAGTTATGTTAAAAAATAATAATAATTCGTAAGAAGAAAACAAATGAGAAAAAATTAAAATTAATTAGTAATTTTAAAAAATTATAATGATCCACAACAAGTAATGGGTTAAGCAAAATTTATTGTAAGTGATAAGTGCAATGGACCACAAGTCACAGAGTTATGGGTTCGAACCCCAACTATTTGATACAATAACGCACACTAGAAGAGAGAAACGATGGTTGCACTCTGAGCGGGTAAAAGAAATCCTCAGAGGGTCAAATTATCTATCATCTATTAAATGCTTACCAACTTCCATTCGTAATCAGTCTAGAACTGCATCCTTTGTTCCTACTTATGTCTCTAGTTAGATCCTGTAGAAGGTTCTAGTACGCAAATCACACTAATTATAACAAAATTATGATTCTTAACCAAATAGGTTTTATTCAAATTTTTAATGTGAATGCCATAACATTTCCTACCTCTTAAGCTACTACACTAACTTTTATGGCCTCATTATTTACTCACACACTCCTTGTCAGACTAAACAAATACGACAGCTCAGCGTTGCAGCGACACAAAATCATATTCGCACACGCAAGTTGTGACATTTATCAAAGAGAAAATTTGCGCGACTGGCGAAGGTTTGCTCCTTGTGCCGTGTTAAAATGCCATTTTTTTCGGTCTCTTTTGCAACACATTGGCGACAACACTTGTGGCTGTTCGTGGTATCAGGCACGCGGCCTAACTTAAATGCCAATGTTGAAGGACATTAACAGGCGTGTTTATTTTTAACACACGTTCGCATGTGAACGCCAGCCGAAAACCAACAATGCAGCCATCCACCAAAAAAGACAACAACGAACGGCTAAGAATGCCAAAAGCAGCGCCAAGTCGGGCCACGAGCGTATGTGGCCAACAGGACGACATGCTGCGCCTTGTTGGCTGTTGAAGTGGGCAAATTAGTTGGGCAACCACAAAACATGGCTCATTCAACATTTTGGCGCATCGCACTTCGGCGCATGCAAAGTGACGATGGCAGCAGCAGCGGGAGACGACCGCAAACGCGTCGGAGTGGAGAATACGTGAATGCGTGTTTAGTTTTAATTAAATTGTGCTCCGGCAAATGCTTGTCAGCTCTTCAATTTGATAAATTGCGCACACCCCCTCCTAGCACCGCGCCCCGCTTACGCTGCGCTTTCGATTTGTCGTATCTGCGCTCTACACGTCGTTGATTTTTTATGGTTTAGTTTTCTTTGTGCATGTCTGGCTACACGTGCGTAATAAAAAAATGGGTGTGTACGAAGTCAAGTTTTAGTTGTTGTTGTTGTATTAGTTACATATTGCGCATTGGCATCGTGAAGCATGTAAAGTAGATACAAGTCAATTTCTTTTAATATGCAAATGCACAGAAAAATATAATAAAAGAAAGAATAAAAAAGTGTAGTAAAATTTGATTGAAAAACGTTCCGAAATGTTTTGGCTTTAATGTTGCAGCGTCACTGTTGCAACCCAGAAATCTGTCAATAAATCTAAATAGACTAAAAACCGCAAAAAGCAAATATAGACAAATTGTAAATAAATAAATTGAAAACAAATCTTACAAATTGTAAAATATGTAAAAACTTAGGCAAACAAATTTACAAAATATGAATTAAAAATTAGTAAAAATGTTAAAAGAAAAAAATAGAAAATAGCATCAACAAACTGCTATTTACAAATTCTGAATATATAAATTGAAATAAATATGAACTAATTTAAAAACATTTTAAAATATAGAGAAAAAATTACAATATATAAATAAAAAATGAGTAACAATTTTAAAAGAAAAAATATAAAATAGCAACAACAAACTGCTATTTACAAATTGCAAATAAATAAATTGATTTTTTTAAAAAAATTGAAATTGAAATTTTAAAAAAATTTAAAATATAGAAGAAACATTTGCAAGGTATAAATAAAAAATGAATAAAAATTTGTAAATTAAAAAATAGAAAATAGCAACAACAAACTGCTATTTACAAATTGTAAATATATTAATTGAAAAAAAATCTAAACAAATTTAAAAAAATTTTTAAATATAGAGAATAAAAATTACAATATATAAATAAAAAATGAGTTAAAATTTTAAAAGAAAAAATAGAAAATAGCAACAGCAAACTGCTATTTACAAATTCCAAATAAATAAATTTTTAAAAAATATAAACATATTAAAAAAAATTTTAAAATATAGAAGAAACATTTGCAAGATATAAATAAAAAATGAATACAAATTTGTAAATTAAAAAATAGAAAATAGCAACAACAAACTGCTATTTACAAATTGTAAATATATTAATTGAAAAAAATCTAAACAAATTTAAAAAAAAATTTTAAATATAGAGAAAAGAATTTACAATATATAAATAAAAAATTAGTAAAAACTTTAAAAGAAAAAATAGAAAATAGCAACAACAAACTGCTATTTACAAATTCCAAATAAATAAATTTAAAAAAATATAAACAAATTAAAAAAAAAATTTTAAATATAGAAGAAACATTTGCAGGATATAAATAAAAAATGAATAAAAATTTTTCAATTAAAAAATAGAAAATAGCAACAACAAACTGCTTGCCACACTATCAATTTTTATGCGCCTTTGTTATGCATTCGCAGACATATTCGTTGTGCGCTTTTTGTATCAATATTTTTCTGGATTTTCGTTACTATTGTCGTTTGCGTACAAATTGTTTGGTGGCAAACAATGCAAACAAACAATAACCAACACCAACACCAAAACAAACAACGACAACGAAATCGAAAATCGAAAATGAAATCGAAATGCTATGTTGGCGTTGAGTAATCGCCAACTTGCGCCGCAACGGCCAAAATGTGCCCAGGTGTGCGACATTGGTGAATAAGTGCGCAGTTGACTGAGTGGCCGTTCAGAAAGGCGCAGCGCCGCCAAACCAGCCAACGTGCCACCATGGCAGTGTGCCACCAAGTGGGCACAGTTGCTGTGCTCTCTTTGTTGTTATTGTTGTTGTCGTTTTGGATTTTGTCGTACGCCATGACTGCAACAAAGCAACAGCCACAACAACAACAACAATAAGCGTTTTGATTGCACTGACATTGTTGAAGGTGGCCGCAGTGTTCCTCCACTCCCCCCCGTCGCCACTCACCGCATGCAACATAACCAACCCGTGCAGCGGTTGCATGACTCAGGTTCAAGTTGGAATCACAAATTTTTCTTAAGCACAATTTGGCAATCCGGCTAAATGTTCATTAACTGCAGGAAATAAATATAAATGTTTGGCCCGCACTTTGTTCAGCACTAAACGTGTGTGTTGTTGTCAGCGGTTGGCCTTAAGTTATTGGCCAAAAACTTCAATGAATCGCAATTGCCTGCAATTGCCATAATATTGATTTAGTTGTAGCGTTGCCCAAATGCGGAGAGACTCGTAATTTTCATATGCAATTCTTGAATTGAAATTTAATCGAGGTTTTATGTGCTCAAAATTTGGTCTGTCGATTTGGCATTAACGAAGTAGTAGGTTTGATACATTGGTAAATATATGTGAATTGTTTTATCTCAAAGTTACTACACTTCAATGGTCCTAAGTTTACACTTTACAGCTCATATCACTCATAGGACCAATGAAAAGGTGATTGCCAAACCCTACAAAAGTCTAAAGGTCTAAAGGGGTAAACACGGGTTAAGGTGTTGTATGAAGAAACATAATATAAAGGGTCTATTCATATCAAAGTTTGTGAAAATGCTTCAAATATTTCAAGTATTTTTCTGTTTTCTTCTGTTTTCTGTTTCTCGAAAATCAATATTTAACGGAGTCATAAATGGGTTAAGGTTCATATACAGTAAGACTATGAAAAAACATGATAGGCCGATGGGCCAATTGACTTTAAAATTGGTGAAAACACTTGATATAAAAAATAATCAGACAAGTGTTTTTCATTTATTTTATTTACCAAAACCTGACAGGGTCAACGATGGCTTAATAGTTTGTATGAAGAAACATGATTTAATAGGTTTGTTTGGCTTCAAATATAGTAAAACCACTTCAAATAAGAACTAATTCGACTTGTGTTTTATATTTTTAGAAAATCAAAACCTGACAAGGTTCATGATGGGTTAAAATTTTGTATGAAGAAACTTGATTTTTTGGCTTCACATATGGTAAAAGCACTTTAAACGAGAAATAATTCGACACGTTTTTTCAAACTCGGTGAAAGTGATTTAAATGAAAAATAATTTGGCACCTGTTTTTAATTTTTTTTAATTAAAAATCTAACGAAACCCATTGTTGAGGTTAAAAGTTGTATGGGGAAACATGATTAAGTTTGGCCTATTGACTTCAAATATAATGAAAGCACTTCAAATGAGAAATAACTAAACAAATATATTTCATTAAAATCTGACGGAGTCAACAAAGGGTTAACAGAAGCGTGATTTATTGGGCCCACTGACTTCAAACTTGCGTGCAAAGCTGCCGGGCCCTGCTAATATATACATATAGCTTTTTAAACTGACTGATCCTGACTCATTGTCGTTCCCAAACCGCTGAAGGTATGGGCATACAATTTTAAGAAGAGAATTTTGAAAAGTATGAATTAAAGTGAGTCAAACATAGGTTAAGATATCATATGCGAAAACAAGACTTAACTAAAGCCTGGCCAAAGGTGAAATTTTTTGTCGAAGTCGTTTAATCGGCTACAAGATTGACATTTGGCTAAAACCGAAGCCGAAGGTAAAAATAACTTAAGCCTTAAGTCCTAAAAGTATGCAATGTATCGCAAAAAAGTTTCGTTCATTGTTGTTTTTTGTTGTACATTGCATACTTTTAGGCGTCATGGTACTTTCGGAACCTATCGCATGGACAATTCAAAGGAAGGCCAAATGTTTTGAGAATGAATTACTTGCTCTTTTCTACTAAAATGTCAGCCGGCCCAAATAGCTGAGATAATGATGAGGTGACATTAAACCATAATCATAATTAATATTCTAAAATTTTTTTTTATTATGATAAACTAAGAAACCACTTCCATCATGAGTGAAGACCTTTTGAGATGATCAGAGATTCAAAATTGAAAAAATTTCATTTACTTTAACCTTTATATCACTTCGGTACATCTGGGCGAGTGAAATTTCATCTCCTTCTTGAAAATTAAAAAATTTACATACAAAAAAGGACTCAACGAACTCCAGAAACTATTGAAATTTCCAGTGTTTTATATTTTTTTTGGATAATGAAATATTTATATAATTTTAAACAAATTAAGACTAATAAATAAATGTCCCAGTTCAACAATTTTCTTCGTCCTTTGTTGGAACGGCCTAGCAAAGCGCAGCACTCAGCCAAAGTTTATGTTGCAGGTCTTTAAGTCTTCAGTCTAAAATAAATAAAAACAACTAAAATAAAAAAATAAATCTGTATAGATCCTGTCAAGGAGTCAAGGTGTTCGCTTCCCAAATATTTCCAACCAAACTCCTTCATTCGATTCAACTTCATGTCATTTTCACTTTCGCAATTAAGCAAATTATCGTTTTCACTTCAACCACAAATTATCAGATTCTATTAAAAAGCAAACAAAATGAAATGAAATCAATTACTAGACCAACAAAAACGGTCACCCATTAACATATAAATTGTTTTTTGTGGAGTTAAGTGCTTCGACAAGGTTCATCATTTGTTAGCACACAAACCCAGTTTTCTCACCCACTTTTCTCAATGAAACTATTCAAAGAATTATCCATAAGTAAATAAATAATGTGGCCTGCACATTTGGCAGATGGCTATTAATAGATGTAGGCGCGTCGATTACGTTTCATTGCCATCATTATTTCGCTATTAACCATTAACCTTTTGCCTTAGCCTCAATTTCAAGCGGCCGCAGTGATCGGTGTCACCAAAGTCAACAAATGCGCACATTGATCCTCCACATCTCTCTCTCTCTTGCTCTCTCTCTCTTTTTCTTCTTCTTCTTTCTTGAAATTGCGCAAACGTGTGCAAACGCCTACAATTATAACGAAATTACGGAAATTTGTGTGTGTGTGTGGATGTGGACGCAGATGGGCGCATCCACTGCCAAATTCAATTCAATTCAATTTAGCATGTCCACCGCGGCGACAATGTGCCGTTAGCCATAATTTGCCATAATCATATAAATGGCAATAAAATAACAAGCAACACACACACAGACACGAGAGTGCGTGTGTGTGTGTGTGTGTGTGTATGAAGTAAAAAACCCAACACGAGCCGCGCAGATGAAAAAAAAGCACAAAACAATTTTGTGACATTAACCCAGAGTGCGCGCCGGCCGCGTCGCATGGACACAGCACGACTTGCACAAAGAATAAAAACGGCGCAAATTAAATTCTATAACCGTAATAATGAGTACGCGGCCTGTCGTAATGGCGACTGCGTGCGGCTGGGCTGTGCGGCAAATGCGAAAATAATCACAATAAGCGGCAAAATAGTTGTTATAGAGTTGTATGCGTTACTTAGTGTCATTGTTGTTGTTGTTGTTATTGTTGCTGTCATCGTCGAACGACAATTGCGGAAAGTGCGATTGATGGCAGCTTTATGCATGTCGACACAGCGTTGCAACACACTTTTATGCCGCACTTAGTGTAAGTACGAAAAAAATTATAGTACACAGAATCGACAACTGTGACCAGTTGTTGTTATTGTTGTTGCTAGCCATTTCATTTGCGTATGAGCGCAACTTTTATGACTTTGACACATTTGATTGGCTGTAATGGCGCAAGTTTGTCTTTGCGTTGAGTTGCTTCGATGTGGCAACAAATGGGAATTGAGTGCACCTCAATGGATGGAAAAATGGAGATGGGGTATTTAATTTTTAAAAACCTGAATGATGTGATACGCCCCAAGTTGTTAGAGTCCCACTGTTTGGTTTGTGATAGGGAAAAATTGTGCGATATAAAAGAATTTACAATGGGAATCAGAGAGAGGGCCACAGAGGATATGGGAAACTTTTCTTTGAAAAACTTTTACTTTTGTCCTATTTTCTGAATGACAACAGATTCCTAGCCACTCATAGATTTATGTCTTTTTGTTGCTAAAAGTAATGGGTCCTTGAGACCTGCTAGGGATGGAAAAAATGAAAACGTTTCATTGTATGAATTGCATTTATCGTCTCAAAGTAAAGTAACCAATCACAGATTTTTGGCTTCTTGATGTAAAAGGTAGTGGGGTCTAGAGACCTCTTTGGAATGGAAGAAATGAAAAAACCTTTACTTGAATAAATTTTATTTAATTTTCCATAGACAGCTGGGGGCATGACCCATCATAAAAAATGGAAAACCTTTCTTGGGATAAATTTTATTTATCTTCTGCAAGCACTCATTTTAGATGCAATTTATGCAGCTTTGTAGTTTTTAGTTTCTTTATGACTTCTTGGGAACTCAAGGTTGACCACAACGCCACTCAATTCTGAGTTCCGGGACCATTTGGTGTCTATGGAAATGAGCTCGTAGATGAGTTGCAAGAAGGCTATTGAGATATCTAACAACAAAACAAGGCAACTCTACGCATTCTGCGATCTTTTCCCATTTTGTAGATTAGACATTATTTAGTGAACGATTTCTTGATGCAATTTTGATACTCATGAAAGACTACACCTAATTCAGTTTTTACAGAAAATTAAAAAATTTTGAATTTTTCGTGCTAAATGGAATAAAATCGTGTAAAAAATGAATTTTTTTATTTTCAAACCGTGTTAAATCAAAACCTTGTAAACAAAGACCGTGTAAAAACAGAATTAGGTGTATAATGATTTCTTGTGACACAGAAAAATTTACATTTTTCCACAAAAATGAAATAATTTCTTCTTCACACCCACTAAATATTTCAATTATATTTGAATTTTGAATGATTTTTTCTTCATACAAACCCAAAAGTTGAAAGCAACAACAAAATGAAATTATTTTTTGTTCACACTCGATAAAGATTTCAATTATATTTGAATTTTGAAAGATTTTTGTTTCATACAAACCCTCACAACTTTGTTTGTATGGGGAGGCGCCCTCTGGTGGTGAATTTTCGCACTTAATTAATTTTGTATTTTTTGTACTTAAACATTTTTTCAATGGTTGAATAAATCATTCTAATCGGTTCAATAGTTTCCGAGATATGTTTCCTCACTTACTTAACCCGAATGTGCCGGAAATATTTTTCTTTCGAATTTTGCGTAAACATTTCTTGAGTAATTTAATACGAAACATAATTGAAAAATACATATTTTTAATACTTAAGAGTTGTAGATAGCGATTAGGTTTGTATGGAAAAAACATTTGGAAGGAAAAATAAATAACATTATCCGTCGAACATTTGATACATCTGGGGGCAACCTGAGAGCAATGGGAGCCTTTTTTACAAAAAAAAAAACAACATTTTGTATGGGAGCCTTATTAAGGGTTGGAGTTGGTTGGTAAGTATGTTCGAAGGATATGTTCAGAAGGAAAATTTATTGGGGGTCAGTCATAGATTTTAACCCTCTAAGAGCAATTTTTGAGCAGCTGTGGAGCAGTTTGTTGAATTTCCAAGCACTTTTGTGAACCTTGACCCCCCAAATAGTCCCTCAATTGTTTGACTCATGCACGTTTTCATCAAACCGCATAATATAAGAGGTTCTGGAGCATCGAGAACCCATTATTAAGAATCTCCATGCCACACTAAATTATGTCGAATGTAGATATTGTTGGTGTTAATTAGTTAATACCATAGAAGGATAGTTAATACCGTAGAGCAAACAAAAACATTGAATCATGTCGAAACAATAGAATGGAGAATCGATTGTGGCACAAGGCGTAGCATATCGAAAAAAGAAGGTACATATTTTTGCTGTCTCTTTCTTCTACCACGCTGCTCATTGGAGATTTTAAAGAACACTATGTTCGTTATATGGCAATTTTCAATCAGTGATGTCTTCAAAAACTGTGTTGATGTATAAGAAACAGTCAATGGTCAGCTCTAAAGGAATCAGGATTCAGAATCAGGCTTTTTCTTTCTATCCAAAAGCTGTGGTAACAAAGAAGAAACAGTCAGTGGTCAGCTGTGAAGGAATATGGATTCAGGATCCAGCTTTTTTCTTCTACCCACATACCATTTTTAGCATATTTAGCATAGAGAAAATGTTTCTTAATTTTGCAAAATGTAATGACTCACCCTGTTTTAAAAATAGAATCTGCACTTAAAAATACTAAACTACAAATCATCACAAGATCACATCGCAGCTCAGCATCCACTTGCCAAAAATTTACGACGACATTGAGCAGCACTGGACAGATCCGCATAAATCATGCAAATATCCAAACGAAATACACAAAAAAGGAAACATTCCCGCAAATAGCTAACAGCGGCCGACAAAAAAGTGGAAATGAAAATTAATTTCAATTTAACATTGAGTATAAATTTAAAGTATTACACATCGCCACCATAAGCAACCACTAAGACGACTTGGTTGAGTTTGGCAAGCAGTCATCAAACAGCGAATACTTAGCAAACAGCAAATGTGCAAAAGCGACCGAGCACAGCCAGAACTTAATCATGCAGCGACCACGCATGCGCGCCGGCTGACATTAACAAGTCAATTCTGAAGCGCGCATCGAAAGCCGCGAGCTGGTGAATAATGGCAGCAAACATGGATGGACCAGCGCACACACACTCCCCGAAAGCACAGACGCAGCGCACACGGCCGGATTGATGGCTTCGAATTTAGGCAGTCGGCCGTGATGTATCGCCGCAGACATGAGTAACGAAGCGCCCGACGGCGACGAACACGTACCGGCGGGCAGGCGCTCGCCTGGCTCTAGGGGCACGGCACAGCATTGAATTATCAACTCATCATCGGTGCAATTCTTGGCGATAATTGAATGTTTCCTTTGCTTTGTCTTCGCTTTGTCTATTTTTTGTTTTGGTTTCTATTAATATTTGGTAAATTTTTTCGACTTGAGCTTGCGCGTTTCATGTTGTAGTGGTTGATGTACGAGTATGTATTTATGTAGATGCGAGTGTGTGTGTGTGTGCAATTATGAAAACGGTAGTGTGTATCTGTGGGATACTAATTGTATCTATTAGTTATGCTATGTTCTTTTTCCCTTATTATTTTTCAATAAATCTTGGAATTTTTTTTTTTAGTAACACACCTCGCCGACAATGTCAAGGTACAAGGTCGGTCGAATTGTTGTGGCATAAATAATAACAACTAATAGCAAATAACAATGGCGTGAAACAATAACAACAACAATAACACAAGCTTCAGTTAATATGGGCAGACTAAACGTGCTCGCACGCCTGACTCTGAATTTTTCTCTTCAGACGAAAGGCTTTTGTTGTTATTGTTTCATATTTGTCATGGGATTTCTTCCCATATGAGATTCGCAGCTGGCAGGTGTGGTTACTGAATGGCAGCAAATCGAGTACGAATGCAAAGTTATGGATATGAAGTACAAATATTTCATGGTTATGGCTAAAGTCATGAAATTATTTGCAATAATAAATAGAAAAGAAAATATTTACTTTGCGAATTTCAGTAACTAAAATTTTAGCTGTACAGATAAATTTGAAGAAAATTAAAAATTTTAAAATTAAATTAAAGAGCAATTTTAATTATTTAATTATATAATTTAAAAAGAAACCAGATTTTATGAACCAAATAAATAATAAATAAATAATAAATAGACAAAAAAACACCAACTAAATCTAAATTAATAAATTAAATAAGAGTGTAACTGTTAATTTAATGAAATTGGAATTTTTTTTTAATTTTTTAAATTTTAAAATTTTATTTGCAATAAATAAATTAATAATTAAAAAATGTCTTATTTTTTAATAAATAATATCAACAATAAAAAATAATAAATAAGGAGTTAATAAATAATAATAAATTATAAGTAAATAAACAAATAAATAGAAAACAAAGAATTTTGCCAGTTCCACTAACTAAATTGTAGCTATATAGAAAAACAACCACAACAACTAAATTAAAAAAATTAGAGTGTAATTTTTAATTGAATTAATGTAAATTAAAAAAAATTAAAATTATAAAATAGAAAAACAACCACAACTAAATTAAAAAAATTAGAGTGTAATTTTTAATTGAATTAATGTAAATTAAAAAAAATTAAAATTGAATAAAAACAAAATATAGTGTAATTTTTAATTGAATTAAAGTAAATTTTTGAGTTTTTATAATGTTATAATTTTTAAATTTTATTTGCAATAAATATATAAATAACAAAAAACTAATTAATACAAAATTACATAAATAATAAATAAATTTTAAATGAATAACAAATAAATGGGACACAAAATAGTTATCTTTCCATATAGAAACACAACAATAAAATTTAAATTAAAAAATTAAATAAGAGTGTAACTTTTAATTGAATCAAAGTGTAATTTTGATTTTTTTAAATTTTATAATTTCTAAATTTTATTTGCAACAACTAATGAATACATAATAAATAAATAATAAGTATGTAAATGAGAAACAAAATATTTTGGCAGTTTCACTAACTAAAAGTGAAAGTAAAATTTTGAATTTTTTATATTCCATAATTTTTTAAATTAAATGTGTGATAAATAAATAATAAATAAATAAAAAACTAGTTAATAAAAAATAAATAAATAATAAATAAATAATAAATAATTAATTACTAAAAACATAAATAAATTACAAATAAATAATTTTAAAATAGTGCAAGTTTCAGGTGAATAAAAATTAAATTTTATAACATTTACATTTAAAATTCTAACTATTAAATTGTATTTACAAACAAAAAATAATAACAAAAACATTAAATAAGTAATAAATAAATTCTAAATTAGTAATAAATAATTAATAAATAATAAATAAATAGAAAACAAAATATTTTGGCAGCCTCACCAACTGAAAGTTTAGCCATATAAAAAACGGCCATAACAATCAAATTTAAAAAATTGTAATTTTCAACTGAATCAAAGTAAAAGTAAAAATCTTTTTTTTATTTTATAATATTTCTTTGTTTATTTAGTTCCATAAATGAATGTACCACATTGTAATAAAATACAAATTATTCATGGTTCAAACAGCCCAAAAACACTACGGCAAGCAAAATCGACAGTCGGTGGTGCACGCAAGGGGGGTTTTGGCCGTTCAAAAATCTCTTCCAAAAATCTGCATCTTGCAAACATTTTGGGCGGCAAATATGATTTCAAGTGGTATTGAACTCAAAAGTTCAGAAGCCCCGAAAAGGAAATCCTGTGTGCGCGCCACTGCTGCCAGTACACACCCTAAACACAATGTGTGTGTGTGTGTTCGATAGATATCTGAACGTAATTCTCAAGTCTCAATTGGGGTTACCATAAATCACAAAAGTACCAACAGCATCTACCGTTACATTGGCTAAGCAAAATCGATCAAGTGCTTTGACACTTTTGGGCTAACACCGATCGGCGATGTGAAAAGAAATCAGAAATAATCTAACTCAACGCAGCAACAGCGGCAATAAATCACAAAATTCAAATTGAGAAAAATGTAAAGTTGCGCACAATTACTTGAATTGTTTGTGGTTGTTGTTGTAAAAAAATCTCTAACAATTTTCCATATGTTGTTGCAGGCCGGTCAAAGTCAGTTCAGAAGTCTGCCGCAGTTGTGACACGAAAGTTTGTGCTGGCGTTGCATTTGTCAAAATTATTTGTTCAATTAAGATTGTGCTGCAGGGCGTGTTCAGCTCGAGAAAATATTGTTATGCATTTTTTTATTTAAGAAAAAAAAACATTTCTCCTTAGTTGCTTATCAGCGAGGCAATCTAAAACCTTAACGTATATGCTGCGTTTCCATTTTATTTTGAGTGCTGTCGTTGCTGCCAGCTGCCTGTGAAAGTGTTGCCAATGTACTTATTTGTAAATTTTTGAATATTCAATTAGGCTTTAAATGGATAAACTGAGACTTTTTCATTAAAAATATGAGTGTTGTAATATATTTTTTACAAAGAAATCAATTTCATGCCATCAAGTTTGACACCTGGCTGCGCATTTGATTGCATTGTGTGTGCATTTACATTTAAATTAAATTTATTCATAATCATTCAGAAAATTAGTTAGTTGCACGTGCTTGTTGTCGTCATCTCTATGAAATCACAGCTTTTGGTGTAAATAATTTCCCAGTCAAATTGCTTACACACTTTTATCCATTATCACGTTGCGGCATTGAAGTTCGTCTATAATTATTGTAGAACTTTGCAAATGAAAACGTGACTTGTCTGACGGCAGCCCTGTAACATATTTACTTCGTTTGATTACAGAACGAATTTATGTATTTGTGTTTAATGATTGGTGTATAATTTTGAAAAATTGCTAGTCAACAGCGATGACAAGGGATACTGCAAAATTGCAAAAACAATAGTCAGTATGCCATAAAAGTGTAGACATTATTTCAATGCAGTCTTTTTTAAAACATTTCAAACCCATTGTGTAAGAAGTCTTTTTGAATTACAGAAATAATTTAGGTTGATCACAGAAAGAATTTAAGAAGAATTTTTAAAGTGCGTGAAGGTAAAAATGGATGCTCCAAGGCGGAGCCCAGTTAGGCTATTGTGATATCACAATCAATCGAGCCTAAGTCCGCTCAGTCATAGAACCAGTTTGAGCTTTTTACGAAGTCTAGTAGACTGTTAATAGTTCTATCAGTTAGATCTCCTGGATTGTCGAAGAATAAGTGGCCCAGGACTTTTGAAGGTAATGTGCATTTTCTTCCTCTCCTGCGTTCATTCAGCTCGACAGAAGTCTTTAGAAAGCAAACCCAACCTTCTGGCGAATTCCATTGAACCAGTTTGAGCTTCCTACGAAACCTAGTAGACTTTAAATAGTTCTATCAGTTAGATCCCTAAGAAGAAGAAGTTGAAAAAGTGAGCCAAACCTTCTTACGTGGATACCAATACCACAGTGGTCTCTTTTCAGTGAGAGAACTTATCTACTAAGACAAAAGTTTAAGATTAGCAAAATTTTACGTGCAATAAATAAAATGTGTGAAAAGTATTCCAAAATTTTTAAGCCAAACTGATTCGTTGCTATCTTGGAAGTTGCAACACCGCTAATAAGTTTTTCTTCTTCCTTGCCTTTGTTTTATTTTTCTCGAATAATAATTTTTTGAATAATTTTATTTCATAGGATTAGATTGTTGGGTTAAAGTGGTAGTTTTCCTTTGAAAGCTCACATAAACTGAGATAATAGATTATGTCTTATTATGACGGCGCAACTCCTCGATTAATCACCACAATTTCAAACCAAACCTTGCTATCCCTCCAAGATTTGAGTAGAAGGTTAGTAACGTTAGTAAGGAACGGAAAGCCTAGAATTTTCAATCTTTTCCTGGCTTGTTGTTTCTACATTTTCTCCATCAGAACGAAAACTACGACAGAAGTTTTGTAGTCGTTCTAGATTTCCAGCGTACAAAGGTGATTTGAAAAATTTCCGATCTCTTCTGTTCTTCTTCTTTTGAAAAGTATTCATCGAAACTTCAGCCAACCCT
>OZ057400.1:19995720-20058605 GCA_964056695.1 Melieria picta | reverse complement strand
TAGTCTTAGTCCTAGTCATAGTCCTAGTCCTAGTCCTAGTCCTAGTCCTAGTCCTAGTCCTAGTCCTAGTCTTAGTCTTAGTCTTAGTCTTAGTCCTAGTCCTAGTCTTAGTCTTAGTCTTAGTCTTAGTCTTAGTCTTAGTCTTAGTCTTAGTCTTAGTCTTAGTCTTAGTCTTAGTCTTAGTCTTAGTCTTAGTCTTAGTCTTAGTCTTAGTCTTAGTCTTAGTCTTAGTCTTAGTCTTAGTCTTAGTCTTAGTCTTAGTCTTAGTCTTAGTCTTAGTCTTAGTCTTAGTCTTAGTCTTAGTCTTAGTCTTAGTCTTAGTCTTAGTCTTAGTCTTAGTCTTAGTCTTAGTCTTAGTCTTAGTCTTAGTCTTAGTCTTAGTCTTAGTCTTAGTCTTAGTCTTAGTCTTAGTCTTAGTCTTAGTCTTAGTCTTAGTCTTAGTCTTAGTCTTAGTCTTAGTCTTAGTCTTAGTCTTAGTCTTAGTCTTAGTCTTAGTCTTAGTCTTAGTCTTAGTCTTAGTCTTAGTCTTAGTCTTAGTCTTAGTCTTAGTCTTAGTCTTAGTCTTAGTCTTAGTCTTAGTCTTAGTCTTAGTCTTAGTCTTAGTCTTAGTCTTAGTCTTAGTCTTAGTCTTAGTCTTAGTCTTAGTCTTAGTCTTAGTCTTAGTCTTAGTCTTAGTCTTAGTCTTAGTCTTAGTCTTAGTCTTAGTCTTAGTCTTAGTCTTAGTCTTAGTCTTAGTCTTAGTCTTAGTCTTAGTCTTAGTCTTAGTCTTAGTCTTAGTCTTAGTCTTAGTCTTAGTCTTAGTCTTAGTCTTAGTCTTAGTCTTAGTCTTAGTCTTAGTCTTAGTCTTAGTCTTAGTCTTAGTCTTAGTCTTAGTCTTAGTCTTAGTCTTAGTCTTAGTCTTAGTCTTAGTCTTAGTCTTAGTCTTAGTCTTAGTCTTAGTCTTAGTCTTAGTCTTAGTCTTAGTCTTAGTCTTAGTCTTAGTCTTAGTCTTAGTCTTAGTCTTAGTCTTAGTCTTAGTCTTAGTCTTAGTCTTAGTCTTAGTCTTAGTCTTAGTCTTAGTCTTAGTCTTAGTCTTAGTCTTAGTGTCTTAGTCTTAGTCTTAGTCTTAGTCTTAGTCTTAGTCTTAGTCTTAGTCTTAGTCTTAGTCTTAGTCTTAGTCTTAGTCTTAGTCTTAGTCTTAGTCTTAGTCTTAGTCTTAGTCTTAGTCTTAGTCTTAGTCTTAGTCTTAGTCTTAGTCTTAGTCTTAGTCTTAGTCTTAGTCTTAGTCTTAGTCTTAGTCTTGGTCTTAGTCTTAGTCTTAGTCTTAGTCTTAGTCTTAGTGTCTTAGTCTTAGTCTTAGTCTTAGTCTTAGTCTTAGTCTTAGTCTTAGTCTTAGTCTTAGTCTTAGTCTTAGTCTTAGTCTTAGTCTTAGTGTCTTAGTCTTAGTCTTAGTCTTAGTCTTAGTCTTAGTCTTAGTCTTAGTCTTAGTCTTAGTCTTAGTCTTAGTCTTAGTCTTAGTCTTAGTCTTAGTCTTAGTCTTAGTCTTAGTCTTAGTCTTAGTCTTAGTCTTAGTCTTAGTCTTAGTCTTAGTCTTAGTCTTAGTCTTAGTCTTAGTCTTAGTCTTAGTGCCACTCAGCCTCTTCGATGTCATCACAGCCCCCATGCCGACTGTAGCGTCTGCTTACAACAATTCCTGCCAGCTGTTTAATATTCTAAAGAGCTGCGTTGTTGCACATAAAACCCTAACTTGAATTCATCACTGTTTTATTTTTGTTGGAAAAAATTACAATGCTGCTTGTGGTCGTTCGACTGTGGTCTGTCTGTTGGTTATGTTTTAGTTTTATCTTTATTTTATTTTTGTTTATTTATTACGCGCTTGTTTGTTGATTAAAATCTGTGCTGCTGTAAAAACAGACAAGAAAAATATTAGTTAACAATGCGTTTATGCTTGTCGAATGCGTAATTTGTAATATGGAAGCTGAGAATAGGAACAACGAGAAAGAAGGCACAGTAAATAAATTAAAAACAGTGGAAATTAAAAATGCCAGGAAATTATTTCAAACTTGATTTTTTGTAGTTGATAAGTGATTAGTGGAAATGAGTTGAAAGAGTTAAATAAATACAAATTAGAGTTTGCTTAGGGAATGCTTGATGTAATGTTCTGCTAATTTTCAAAGAAATCTGTTCCAGCCCTGAAAAGGCCAGCGCTACTAAGCAAGTCAGACGGGTTCCAGAGATGACAGAAGCGCAGTAGATGTGAGTTTTCTTTTCAAGGCGCCCAAATAAATATTTCTAGCTCCTTTACAACCAATGGAACTTAAATATGTGGACCACAGGAAATGTTCACTCTTTTTGATATACTTTTACTGTCAGTGAACGAAGCAAACATTTTTTAAGACCTAAACTCCTAAAACAGTTGTGGCAGCTAAATTTTTTCACCACAACAGTTGAATGGACTTTACGCTTTAGTGGCGCGCAACAATCAACAAGTCACTACATCAAACCAATCAAGCAATGAACAAAAGCACCGGGAAGTAATTAGCGTTCGGTTGTCAAAAACTATGTACAAACACACACATAGACGAATAGTAGTAGCGAGGCACTTTCATTGCATATGCAAGAAAATGCATAAACTTTCATTTGCTGTGCATTGTTTTGGATTTTATTTATTTATTTCTTCCATTTTCTTTTTAATTTGACTACTTTCGAGCAACAAAAAGCACGCATGTGGGCTTGGCAGCAGATTTGATGACTTTCTACTCACACAAACACAACTTGAAGCGAACACTTTCTGTGAGCCGACACAGTGAACTGTTGAACGCTGAACGCGCCCCACAAAAGGCAGCAAATTGCCATTGCAGGCGACGGCCTGCGGCAATTGGCATTTGTTTGCAGCTTTGGCTGTGCGTAGGTGTCGCTGCTTGGGGCACGTTGCACTTTGTTGAATTTCGATTACCCAGTTTGATAGGCGACAGCCGGCGGCAACAGTGGGTGCCCTGTGGCAGCAAATGCGCCATTGCCAGCTGAACGAGTACTTCAAAGTATTTTGTATGCATTGAGGAAGATTTTGGGTATTGAAAACAAACGCTTGTAGGCTGTTAATTGTGGGTTTTATGTTTGAGGTAACTTTGAGGTTATGTTGCATGGTAGTTGGAGCAGCAAAGCAGAGCTTAAGTTATGGTGAGATTGCGTCTTTTGAAATGAAATTAAAACATAAACAATACAAGTTTTATTGCATGTCAAAATGTTAACAACATAAAATAATTGCTTAATTTTTTTTTATTAAATTTCACCTCAACTCAAATATGAGAGCATTGCCAGTTGCAACGAAACTGTTCATATTTTCTGCTTTTCGAACCTGCAAAAATTACACGTTTCGTTGCAACTTTTCAGTCATTAGCAACAAAGCTGGCAATTTGCGACAAGCAAACAAAAACAAAAACTTATACTGACACACAAGAACAAATAAACAGCGAAGAAGCAACAGCAACACAAACAGTTGCAGTGCAAGTTGAAGTTGAAGTTGAGGCCGAAGCGCATAGAAATGTTCACAGCAAATTGCGGTGAGCATTTAATTGCCGAGTTCACATAAAATTAAATGGAGGCGACATAAGTGCACAATTGCATGTGGTGGCGTTATTCGCGCTATAATCAACCAAGCAACAGCAACAACTACAAAAACAACAACGCCAAGTGCAATAAGCACGCCAGTAGCAACAAACTGTCATCGGCAACATCACAGCCGCACAGACGAGGGCAAAAATCGAAGTGGCGTCAGTTGGGGCCACTTTGCTCGCAACAAATTAATAACTAATGAGCTAATATCAGTTTAAGGCCTAAGTGCCAGCTTCCTCAATTGCCAGACGGCTGGCAACACTGGCATCACTGGCTGGTTGGTTGGTTGGATGGATGGCTGGGCAGGACCAGCCAGCTGCAGTGGCGCTACCGACACGACTGCACGTACATTAAGTGACTAAAAATAGCTGCTCGACGCGCTCCATCAGCCAATTAAGTGCAACTTAAGGTGGCGCGTCGTGGTGTGGCATCGGCAGCTGTGCAGCGAGAAAAGTCCGCGCCAAACTAATTAATCTGGCCACGAAATGCCAGCAATCGATTCACTTCACGCTGCCCCCAACTGGAGGACAGCAAATTCTATAAGTTTTTTGTATTTTGTTTTTGTAATCTTCAATTAAAATTAATATATAAAAATTATGTTTGGCTAAGGGGGAAAAATTGCCATGCGGCCACCAAATCAACACAACGTGTTTGACCTTTCAAAACCAATTCTTGTTTGGTTTATGTTCGAATTTCAATGTCAAAGCATTAAAACTGTTTCAATAACAAAATTGCACGCAGCCAAAACATACAACAACAACCCAACCCAACCAGATTTGGGCGCAAAAATCGAAATAATTTAATTTTAGTTACAGTTTAGCTGTTCGTTAATTTTCACACGCTCGCCCAACGACGCACAGCTTTTAATCGAATTAAAACGCTCGATGGCCGGTTGCGTCGAGTCACGCAGCCGCAAATGGTGAACTTGCCAAAATTGGTAAAACCACAATGAGCCAAGTCGGTATGACGCTGTAATGAACATCAAACTAGGCTTAGAAAACACGCCGCGGTCAGCAGCGGCCCACAAGCCCGCATCCTATGGGCAGCCGCACAATGGGACCAGTATTTCAAAAATGGATTTGAAAAATGAATTTAATGCTCCAGAAGAGAAAAATATGGAAACAAGTTAAAAAAAAGTTATTAATAAATAGAGTCCGACCGATTAATCGGCATCGGCTAGTATCGGCCAATAAAATTGGTATCGGCATCGGCTAGTATCGGCATCGGCCAAAAAAAAAAGAATCGGCATCGGCCTTTTTTGGCCGATGCCACATCGGCCTATTTTTTGTACCAACGGGTTCTTATACCCCTTTTCAGTAATGTATTTTTAGATACTGTTTAATATAAATGTTTCCTAGAAATGTTTTTTTTTTTAACTACAAGGTAGGTATTCTTAACCCTTATTCTCATACCCAAACTTACTAACGTCGTTTGGCACCCGGGGTACCCGGGTACCCATTTCATGAAATTTTTAAGTTTTCAATATAGAAAACAAAATTTTTTAAATATATGATTTGTTCGCTTTTCACCTAAATAACGAGGATCCGGAAGGTAAAAAAAAAATTTTCATTATTTGTCAGTTTTTTTCACGAAAATACATCGCAGTGGGCACCCGGGTACCTGGGTATGAGAATAAGGGTTAATATAAAAACACAGATTTTCTCGAAATGTCTATACATTTCGTCTCATCTACCAGGATATCAAAGAAAGGGGCATTTAATTTTTCAATCTTATCCTTCTTTTTTAACTGGAAGCATTTTTTAACAGACCTTTTATTTTTTCCAAATTTGTTTTCTGACTTCTTCCCACTGCATCTGTACAACGGGTCGCAATTTGAGAGTACAAATTTTAATATAAAATTCCTTATTTTGAGTTGAACAAGAAACTGAATTTGTATGCAATATTTACGTCACTATTTTTGTTTCTCTCTCAGTGGATAAATGTGATATATTATTTTTTTTTAATACATGTTAATGTATTAGAATTCTGAATTCTCTTGTTATTTTATTTAGTTTTTAATTATTTATTTTCTCGTTGTTATTTAGTTTTTAATTATTTCTTTTCTCGTTGTTTTGTTATTTTGTGATGAATATTACAAACAATATGCAATAGTTCCTTTTGTTATTTTATAAAATAGACTGTGTTTTTGATTGAATTCATTCGAGTTATTTTTTCTATGTAATCGGCATCGGCATCGGCCGATTTACGCCCTTTCGGCCGATTAATCGGCATCGGCCAAGAATAAGAAAAGCGCAATAAGTTAGTTTCAGACTTCCAACTTTGAAGTAGTCTGGAAGACGTAATTTGAGTGCGATTTTTTTAGTTTTACTATCAAATTAAAGTGTGTAATTATATCTATCGAGCAATGCCATAAATTATCTACATTATCTACATTTCGTAGTTACCGTTACTCGCTGAAGAATAGCTTGTATAGAGTTCAAAGCAAAAGTCAAAAAGTTTCAAATTGAACTACTAAAAAGTTCTGCAAAATCTCACATAAATTTTTGAATATTTTACACATTACAAGTATCCAAAATTAAAATGTAAAAAGTTTGCTTCCTAATATTTGCTCTTTATTTAACCCGGCGTCATTGTGGCTACTAAACAGAACTTGGCCGTTGTGGCCGGGTAAATTTTACCCATGTACATTATTGTACACTGAATCAAGCTTTTGTCAATATTAGTTTTCTATAATAGGGAAATAGGTAGTTAAATACATTATTAATAAAAATCAAACATTTATTTATCATAAAATGAGCATATTACTCATCAAATTAAATCTTTTTATTCTGCGATAATTTTTTTAGAACATAACTTAAAATGCGTCGGGTATTAGATACCCGGCAACAATGACGCCGGGTTAATTTTGTTTACCTTGGTGGAGCCACCTATGATCAAAATTCATGAAATTTGCAAACTTGATCGACAAAAAAAACTAAAGAAAATTATTATATTAATATATTGTAAATTTTAATGGAAATAGTTAATTATATTAAATGTTTGCTCAAATTTTATTTATTCCATTTAATCAAAAAACTTTCTGAATAATTATCCAAATTATTATTATTTTAACTTTAATTAGAAAATTTGCGCTATATAATTTTTCTGTGTATGTTGAGCATACCTCCACTCAATGGGCATGGCATATCCAGTCCATTTTTAGATTATATCCTTTTTTTGTCCAGCTGATTAATTTATATTAAATATTTCGAAAATATGATTTTATTTGGCACAGAAATTGAGATTTGAACATAACTTTCATATGGGAAGTGGGCGTGTTCGTCAACCAATTTTGTTAAATTTTTTCTCAATTTTTATATTTTCATAAAAAAATCATGTGTGCCAATTTTCATTAACCCAAGACTACTTCTACTACTTTCGATCACAGCTAGTACTGACTCGTCCCACTGTGCGCCGTATTGTCGTGTGCGTATTTTACGATTATGGCGCGCAAAAATTCAAACCAACAAAACAAATTACAAATTCCAAATAAAACAACAACACCAACAACAACATTCGAACATTCAAGACCAAAGTGAGTAGCAGAAAACCAAAGTCAAAATCAAGGTATCAGTGTTGGCCACGTTTAGTTTCATCATAGCAACATTTACAACCGCCACGCCATCGTTAGCATTGACAGCAATGTGGCCAGCATCTACGCACTGCTGTCAACATTAAAACATCATCGACGCAGCGCATTGTGACGACGCATTGTTCAGGCACACGACGCTCTTCGCTCATCGCTCTGACCACTGAACATCGCGCCGCGTTCAATTGTCTAACCGCATGGCAGTCCAACAGAGCGTTAGACAAATGGCCAGCCGCATGAAAAGACAGACTGCGCGCACCCATTAAACCAAATGACAGAAGCATAAACATTTGTCAAACGAATGCGCCATGGAAGTGAGCACTCAGTGTCGTTAAAGTGTCAAATCATTTTTTGGTTGAATGTAAAATATACGTCGAAAATCGTGGAGGGACAGAAGAAGAAAATTTTTAACATTGTAAAATTGTGAAAATTTTGAACATTGCCGACTAGGTTGTGCCATATTGCAAACTGTAGTATTTTGTTGATTCGAATGAGCGAAATTATAATAATTTCACTCCAGATAAGAATTACAGGTCGCATTATCAACTCCAGCAGTCGTGTTTGTCTTATTTGACTTTCAAAAGATCCAATTGTCTTTCTTCCAGTGGTCATTTTATTCGGATTTGACTTTTTAGTCAAACTAACCTTAAAGCATCCCTTTTCAAATTCCAGACAATTTACGACTTAACACTAGAATGCCCGACAATCTGACATACCTAAAACATACAAACTACATATGGGCAATATGTAGTCATTTTGACTACATTATTGTTTACTGACTTTTTTTAATTTTATTGGTTTTTAAGTAGCAAATATGAATAAATATACACGAGATTAAACTAAAATAAGCATTGTGTTTTTATTTTTTTATGGTTTACAAAGTAAATTCATTTAAATAAAATAGCGTACTTACACATAAATGGGATAACATGGAATTAAATTTGGAATTTGGAATTTGTGAATGAATTTTATGAGTGAATTTTGAATTGAAAAACTTGGGAATTGTCACAGCCTACTATGATATTATTTTTTTAAATGTTTGCAATTATTTGAAATTTTCATATTTCGCAATTGAAGACGCATATTTGTCTATTTATCAGTAAGATTTGCTGAAAATTTTATATAGGTAGTCAAAATGACTACTTTTGGGCATTTGAGGTAAATTTTGCAAAATTGGGGTAAACAATTTTTTTACAATTTTTTTAATTTATTTATTCCATTTAGCTATAAAAATTAATAAAAGTCACGTAAGATATTTTTTTAGAAAACGATGCAGCAAAAGTTATTTACAATAAAAGACCTCAATGTAGTCAAAATTACTACCTTGGGCATTCTAGTGTTAAAACATTCCACACAATAAAGACTCAACCAAGCCGAAAACGTGTAACAAACTTGATAACACTTATTCTAACAACAATTGCAAATCAATTTGAAAAATCTGTGCCACCTAATTCAGCATAACAAAGCATCAAATTGTGTAATCTAACTTGAACGCTAAATTATGATGCAATCAAAAATGTTCATTTCCAGCATTTATCTACAACAAACCAGAGAAAACCATTCGCACATCATCGGCCATCACTTTAACGATCTCTTACACAAATAACCATTAACATACTTAAATTCTACTTCCGTCGAAGATTAAACTAAATTCTTTTCTCTCTTGTCTCTTGCAGGTAAAATTGTTTGTTGTGTCTTGAGCTGTAAAACTGCCAGAAACTTAACCAACAAAACGTGAGCGACGACACGCAACGACAATTTGCTGTGCACAGTTTTCATGAGCAACGCCAAGTTCCGAACTTGCGCACTTTCTCTCGACGGCAAGTGACACAATTTTCTGTAATTTTCAAAAATTAATTCAAACAATCGCAGTCGTCTGCTTGTGAAAATAGAAAAAAAATAATTTAAGCAGCAATGAGCGCGTGTAAAGTTGTTTTTCTCATCTGGCAGAAGATGCCATTCCTTCAATAAATCTGGCCGCTTCAGTTGGCTCGTCTGTCTGGTCTTGGTTGGCTCTAAGCAAAAACAAAGGCCCACAACGGTGCGAACGAAATCACATTTAAATTAGCAATAAAAAGAAACGTTTAAGCGCTTTAACCCACTTCGATGTGCACGTCTGCCGCCACGTCCAACGTCCATGGCTCACGTTCAGGTTCATGTCCGCGCCGAGCCGCAATGTGTGCACTGGCGCTGTTTGCTTCGTGTAGTTAATAACAGCCCGTTATAAACGTTAAAGTTTTAATAAATTAGACTATTGTCGTTAAGATTTTGCCACGGCAATAAAACATTTCTGGCCTTTCTTGCAACTTCATCTCATCGCTTGGCACAGCTCGGCTCGGCTCATTTCATTGGGAATTTCGAGTGCCAAAAGAAATGGTAGAAATTTCAATTCAACCGTTTCTTCTCTTTAATTTATTTTTTCTTTTTTTTTATTAATTTCATTAAAGCGCGTGAAAAAATCTTGTTGCTGCTTGAGTTCAAATTGAATGTAACAACAATAATAAAAAAAACGATTCTTTGATTGGCGGTTAACTTTGCATTATGTGCGATCGCTGGCCAGTTGCGCCATTTGCCGCAAGCAAAGTAACGAGGCAAACAATTGTTGCATGTGCAGTGGCAGCAAATCATCTACTAGCAAAATTCAAAATTCAATTCAAATTAAAAGAAGAAGAAGTGGTAGAAGTTGAGTTAGAAGAATGCCAGTCCAATTGAAATTTCCTTAACAGTAGAAAGACTGCAATTTTTCCATACCTACAAGAACTACAGATTATATTCGCTGATATCTCGAAAAGTACACATCGGATTTGGCTAATTGTAATTGTAGAACCCTAATTGTAGAACTAATTGTAGATTCCGATAAAAAAATTAAAGTCATCAAAGCAAAATTTGATAGAAATACTATAGAAAATACAGATATTTAAAACTGAAAAACCTTAAAAATGACCGCAATGGTATTTCTAGTATTAAATGCCCATACGAGATCATGTTAAAAGGTAGATTTGATAATTTGTTTAACCATTTCGCTACAAACAGATCTGGCTAAAATTTGACTGGAGGTGCACCAGAAGTCAGATCAGTCAAAAAAAGAAGCACTGGACACTGCATTCTCGGCGCACATGCCAAAAGACTAAGGCTAGACCACCTAATAAATTACTTCTGCAGAAGGTGTAGGTGCAAAGAAGAAGAGGAGTCAATCCTTCACCTCCTCTGCGCCTAAGCGACTCTTTGCTGGAAACGTAAGAAACATATCGGTTTCTTCTATTCAAAAAATCTCTCCGACATCTCCAATGTCTACATAAATGGTTCAAGATGGCTTGAGTTTTAAGTAGGACTAAGTCCTATGGCATCACAACGGGCTTAACCCATTGCTACCTAATGGGTAAAATTTTACCCATGAAAATTGATTTTTTTTTTTTTTAAATCACAAAAAAGTCAATGTTTGAGATCTCTCAAAACCATTGATAGGGATAGTTAGGGTAAAGATGGAACTACCTTGACCTGGTGAAGGTCACCCTAAAATTTCGCCATCTAGCTAGAGTTACAAGACTCCAAAAATCGTGAATTTTGCAACGTGCGGAGATAGAATGCTGAAATTTTGTTTCTGATCATTTTGGGTCAGTTCTAGGTCGGAACTGGTACCCGGCAGCAATGGGTTAACTAGTCTATTGTGTCTTTAGTCTTTTAAGGCTGGCGCTCTCTTCTACCTACCTCAACTGTCAATATAAAAAAATGGGCATTTGCTGACATTTCATGAAATGTTCTCTTCATAAAAGTTTTGGGACATACTTCCAAGATGAAATTACAAATACAGTGTCTTAAAAAACATTAATTGTAACAAATTTGATCATACACCAAACAACAAAATCATTCAACCAAAACTTGAAAACAAAAATATTTCTCTGCGTAAATGTTTTGGCATACATTTTTCAGAATGAGATCATAAATCTCAAATCACAAAATTTACTAACTTAAAATACATTTAAAATACATTTAAAATACATTGTCAAAAGAACAAATTGACATTTGCTGACAACATTTCATGAAAATGTTTCTTCAAACAACAAAATCTTTCAACCAACACTTGAAAACAAAAATATTTCTCTACCATTCATTTTCCAAAATGAGATCACATATCCTAAATCGCAGAATATATTAACTTGAAACAATTTTGATTAATTGACATTTGCTTTGGGACATATTTCTACATGTTTAAAAAACATTAATTGTAACAAATTTGATTGCCATCAAGCAACAAAATCAATCAACCAACAGTTGAAACAAAACTATTTTTCTACCAAATGTTTTGAGGCACATTTTCCAAGATGAGATCACAAATTCCAAACCACAAAATATATGAACTTAAAACAAATTTGATCAAACATCAAAACACATAATCAATGAGCCAACACTTGAAAACAAAAATAATCAAATTGTACTCAATTTAATTAAATTAAATTAAAAAATATTTACAGCAGCAAATAAATTATTTATTCTTATTCAATCAAACGTTGAATTCAGTCAACTTTTCATTCAATTTCCTACTGCTTTGAGTTCAATCAAACATGCAACGCAAATTCAATCAAAACCTACACAGTCAAATGCTACCACAAAATCTACAACAACAACAATAGCATAACAGCAGCCAGCCAGCAAATGACCAAACGCACTCACCACCATTGGCCAACTGGACTTTCCCTCCGACAGTCCGTGAACAATTGAACAACAATTGAAATTGCCAAAAACAACAACAACACTAAAACAAAAAACCGCACAATACTTTCACGCTTTTTGCATGCAATTGTTTTGTTTTGCTTTGCGTGTTGCATACGCGAACTGACATAACTTTGAGCACTGCATGAAAATTCAATTAGTGCCACAATTGGCGGCCCTTCCTGCACGCAGCCGCGCCGCGATAAGTCGGCCGGCCGGCCATGGCGAACGCAACTATTCAGGTGTTGCGAAAAACAAAAAAAAAATTGAGAAAAGCTACAAAAAGTGAAATTGAATCTTTGCTGCGCATCGTAAACAACAACAAAATTGAAAATTGTTGCTGCTGTTCATCAGTTGGCAAAAACAAAAACAATGTGCTGGTTCGGCGCATTTACGCACAAAAATGCGGACGACACAGCTGCGACAAATCAATGTTGCAGTATTTTCCATTGTATGCGCCATTTTTGCTGTTGTTGTTATTATGTAGACAGCTGTTTGTTAGTGAAATTTATTTATGGAAATTTAAACTGCTTATTGTTTTTAATGAATTGGGTTGTTATTAAAAATTTTACTATTGCTTTGGCGGCAAGCTTAACTAAACTGGCTAAAGTACTAAAAGTTTTTTTTACATATATTTACTGTTAGTTGTATGGCGCTTAGTTGCTGAAACTATATGAACTTTGTAAAATATTTGAAAGAGGAAATGTTTGCAATTTTTCCCATGACTGTTTTGACTATCGAATTTTGTTTCTTTTACATTGAAAGTTGATTTCTGCATCTGTCAGTTCAGTCCAGTATGTGTTTTTGTTTTTTTTTTTTGAAGGAAGTGAAAAAACTTTGAAAGATAAAGTTGAATCCGTGTTCAACTGTCTGCAGGATTCTTACCCACTAAAACTGAAACTATATGAATAATTTTTTTAATTACAATCTGTGTGACTTTCATGCTCTTAACAATTGCCTTTTTAACATTAACTGGGCTGACTTATTTTTAAACTCAGATGCTGATATTTGTTTTGAAATCTTCAAATCCAAAGTGTTTGAACTTTGTAAAAGTTTTATCCCAACTCACCAAAGTAGGGTTTACAGGTTGCAATGGTATACCAAAGAGTTAAAACATCTCAAAAACCTTAGAAATAAGTTTTATAAAAAATATAAGTTAACAAATTGTTCCTGTTACTTTAATACTTATCAATATTATCGGAAGGAATTTAATTATTTAGATAAGTCTTTGTACAAAAGCTATATCCGTAAGCATGAAGCCTACATTAAAAATAATCCTAAGTCCTTCTAGGGTTTTATTAAATCCAAGAAAGCTACCTCGGGTTTTCCCACCTCACTTTTCTTCAATGGTAAATCTGCCAACTCGGCTGAAGAATCTGCTAATCTTTTTGCCGAGTTTTTCAGTTCTAATTTCGTTTGTGACGTTGACCTTAACGTAAAAAGTTCTGAGATGTCAAATTCTTGTCTCTCATTGGGTTCGCTAACATTAACATCTGCCGATATTGTAAATGGCATTTTTAGGATGAAATCCTCTTCCCAAATGGATTCTGATGGTCTTTCGGCCATCCTTCTTAAACAATGTTCTTCACTTATTGAGCCTCTTCGGCTTATTTTCAATAAATCACTCTCTTCCGGGAGGTTCATCGATGCCTGGAAGAAAGCAACTATTACTCCAATTTTTAAAAGTGGGAACAAAAATGATGTATCTAACTACAGACCCATTTCTAAGCTCACCTCTGTCTCTAAGCTCTTTGAGGGTATTGTTAAAGAGAAATTAGTCTTTTTAGTTCGCAACCATATTTGCCCTAATCAATATGGCTTTGTGGAAGGCAGGTCCACTGTTTCTAACTTAGCCGTGTTTACTGAGGACTGTATTGCAGCCTTTCAGGGAGGAAGGTTTGAAATTGATGCAATCTATACTGATTTTGCCAAAGCTTTTGATAGAGTTTCACACAAAATCTTGGTCTCTAAGCTGGCACGTCTGGGTTTCCATTCCACTTTTCTCCGGTGGATTGGGTCCTACTTGTCTAACCGGTCTTGTACTGTTACTGTGGATAACTGTTCGTCTGTCCCTTTCGTGGCTTCTTCGGGGGTGCCGCAAGGTAGCATTTTGGGCCCTCTTCTATTTCTCTTATTCATTAATGACATTAGTTCTTGTTTTCTTTCGGCGAAGTTTCTTCTTTACGCAAACGATCTCAAAATCTATATGGTTAGGAAGTCTTTTCTGGACTCTGTTGCCCTTCAGTTGGACCTTGACAGGGTCCACTCTTGGTGCGTCCAAAACCGCTTGTTCCTTAACGTTAAAAAATGTGTCCATGTTATCTTGTCTAGGAAGGATAACCCAGCCTGTAGAACCTTCAATATTTCTGGTTCTATTCAAAACACTGTCAGTGAGATTAAAGACCTGGGTGTATTTTTTGACTCGAAATTGTCCTTTTCCACCCATATTAATTTCATTGTCTCAAATTCCTATTCCATGTTGGCTTTTGTTCGTCGTAACTGCTCGTCTTTTTCCGACCCTTATACTCTTAAGCTACTATTCATAACTTTCGTTAGGTCAAAATTAGAATATGCTGCGTTTACCTATCCCCTCCTATGGTTCCCGTTGTCAACTTATAAATCTTAAATCTTTGTATTCTAGGCGCTCCTACTTATCCTGTTCGTTTATTGTCAATATCATTGACGGAACTGTGGACTGTCCTGCGCTTTTGGACAGAATAAAGTTTACTGTACCTTCTCGAGCTCTTAGGCATTTTAATTATTTCTATGTTGGTTTATGCAAAACGGAATACGCTAAAAACGCTCCTCTTGCTAAGACGCTCTCGGAACTTAATCGCATTCCACATTTAGATCTCTCTCTTCCAAGATTTATAGTCTTAAGAATTATTGTTGAATTTTTCTAATTTTAATTTTATTATTTTGATGGTCTGTTAAAATTTATTTATTGTTTGACTGAATTATAAATAAATAAAAAAATAAATAAATAAAACTACCCCCACCCCTAAAAGCCTTCGACCCAAATCTCTGACCGCCGAGCCATTTCTGCATGTTTGACAAAAATAAAAGTTTCATAAATAAACTAGTGGGATGTGACTTTTTAGGTGTTCTACACTTCTTTTGAACTCCTATCCGTAGGCACTATTCATGTTTCCTTCTCGACTTAAGTCCTTTTATACATATTTTTTTTTTTATCTTGAGTATCATGAGTACCTTTGCTGTGTTTCCTCCGCTCATTTATTCGCAGTTTTGTCAAAATCCAAAACAAGAGTCAACCAATTCTCGGGTGAAAGTAAAATTGTGCAGCAACAACTAATAACTACTGCAGGACGAACTTTATAAACGTTAAATCCACAACTGTAACGTCATCTTTAATGACTAGAAAGATGGCACTTTGAACGGCTCAACAACAAAAACAATAACAACAAAAACAGTAACAACAAAGTGCAATGCAATTGTTGGGCTTTTACTAACATGACTGCATTTGTTGTTGCTGCTGCTGACGATGTGGTTGTTGTTGTTGTTGTTGTTGTCTATCATAACTTTCATTTTTTACTATTGTATGGGCGCATTTGATTAGCTGTACTAACTGCTCTTGTTGTTGTTGCTGTTGTTTATTGTCATTGTTGTTGCTTACATTTGCTGCAGCACGACAACCGGCAACAATGGCCAAAGCTTGGCCTTGAACTTGACATCTAAGGGCATACAGCAAGGTCATGCTTGATTGCACAAACATAACACACAACAACAACAGCAACAACAACCACAAACAACTAAAATAATAGCAGCCATTGCCATAACTGCCACACAGCTGCAGCGCAATGCGATTGCCAATTGCAAGCACAACAGCAACATTAACACAAACAACAACAACAACAACAACAACAATGAGAACCACAACAAAAGCAGCCGTCATGCAGCCAGCAAAACAAAACCAACAATGATGCAACAACTTTGATTTAACTTTAATGCTGCAACACAAGCGGCGGCCCAGTCGGCGCTGCTGCCGCGGCGGCAGCAACAAATATAAAAACTTAAACTAACGTAATTTAATAAAACGTTTAGGCGATTAGATTCGTATGTACGTGGCGTGCTTGGCGCGCGTGGCGCGCTGCACCGAACTTCAAATGCTGCATCCATTAGATACACAATCGCGCAATGGCAACGACAACAATAGCTACAACAACAACTATGCAAGTGGCAAGTGCAACAGCAACAGCCAGGCTGCTGCTGCGGCACTAACGAGCCAGCAAGTTCGAGTCAGCCAGCCAGAAAGTCAGCAAAGTAGTCGGCCAGCCGGCAAGCAACGTGCGCGGCCAGGCGCTCGAAACGCTCCCTTTTTCTTCCTGCACATTGCGCCAGCTATCTGTCTGGCTGTTTGTCCGTCTGTCTGTCTTTGCTGCTGATTTTCCACTTGATTTTAGTTTTTTGTGTTATTGTTTTTGGAGTTGCAGTTGCAGTTGCGCTGCTGCAGCACAACAAATCAGCGCTGCCAATCGCTGAAATTATTGCTCTCAATTTCTGTTATTAGATTAGCTTTTGGCCGGCGACTTGTCGATGGCAGCAGAGGCGAAACGTTTGCGCATTAAAAGCGAATTGCTGAAAGGAAAAAACACCAACACACACACACACACACAAACACACACACGTACATATAAATAGTACGTGCAATCATTGCTGAGGATGCACTCGAAGTCAGCAAAATCAAATAGAAGGCAACAATAATAACAACAACAAAAACACCAATAATAGCAAATGGAAAGTGCACAGTTTTGTATCGTCGCCCATTGCTGCTCCTGTCGTTGCAACTGCTTACTGTAGCAGTTGCATGTTGTTGTTGTTGTTGTTGTTTCACCTTCAATGCACTTTTATTGGCCGCTCGCGCCTTTGACTGCCAATGCGATTTTACTGAATTTTTTGTTTGTTTCTTAAGTGTGCTGATTTTATGTAATTTTCTGTTTTTGCTGTCTGTAGTTGCAGTTGTTGTTGTTGTTGTCGTTAAAGTTGCTTTTGCATTTTTGACTTTGCATAATTTATGTTTTTCTCAACGAATGTTTCAATACATTTTTTCGTTGGCAAAATTGACAAAAGTTTTGCCACTTGTTGGTCCATTTTGTTGCTTGTTGACTTTTGGCTCGACTTGAGCGAATTTCGCATTGAATGGATTTGAATTGGAAATTAGATTTCATTTTCATTGAAAGTGCAGACTGAAAATGCTATAAAAAGCATTATAGGATTAATCTGAAGTGAGCTGTAAGCAACAAACTAAAAGAAATAAAATAAAATTTATTTAAGTTAAACAAATAAAAATAGATTGTAACAAATTTCTTTTTCCACGAAAACTATAAATTTTTACAGTCAATTACCGGCATTAAAATATACAAGATGAGGAAAATTTAAGGCATTAGCTTTGAATTCAGTTGTTTGAATCTTTCAAAATAATTATACAAAAAAAGGAAGATATCAGAGGATGAAGACGGACACCATAATTCAGCGGAAGTGTGAAATGTTTGATTACATTACCTACATTTTTTGTTTTTTGTTACATTGAAACTCACTTAAACCTTATCTGCCTGCGCGACTGTATCGCAAAAGTGGTGAAAGATCCTGGAAAATCCAATGTTTACTGGCTTGGAATGCATATTAGGTTCGCTTCTTGCCTTCATTAACTTCTCTGGGTTAGAAAAATTGATAGCAAGAGTGCTGTGACTCGAACCAGCGAAACAACACCAAACCAAGTCTCAGTCAGTGTCAAACAAAGCTACACGTTCTTGAAAGACCTTTGGAATGAAACAGTCTCTTAACAACTATTAAGGTATCATGGCATGTTAGAAAGGGGAATTTTTAATGATTTACAAAATTATTTATTTTTCAGCTCCTTTATTATCAATCTTTATGAAAATTATTTTACAATATATTGAAGGTTTAAGGAACGGCTAATCTGAAACAAAAAAGATTCATAACTATTAAGCTTTCGGACACAGGAGTTCACCAGAAAAATAAAAAAACCCGAAAAAAAGTGTCAAAAATTGACTGCGTTTTTCACCTTTTTTTCCAAAAAAAGTACTTTAAATTAAAAATTTTTCTTCAATATTGTGGTGGATTCTTGTAAAAAATAAGTTAATAAAAAGAACTAAAAAAATTTTTTTTAAATCGGTCGAGCCAATCCGGAGATTAAGTGTCCGCAATGGAGGATGTGTTTTTTTTCTACGCGACTTCAGCTCCACCTATATAAGAGACAATATGCTAAAAAAAAAAAACTTTTTGTGTTCCTTAAACCTTCAATATATTGTAAAAAAATTTTCAAAAAGAGTGATAATAAAGGAGCTGAAAAATAAATAATTTTGTAAATCATTAAAAATTCCCCTTTCTAACGTGCCATGCTACCTTAAGTCTAGTTGAATTACAACTCAGAAGCTCAAGAATTCAAGCTTTGAACTCAATCTGTTACTACGTTTATACGACAGCTCAAGTCGCTATGACTCAATACACATCGACTCAATACAGTCGTATAAACACGTTTTCAAACCGCTTTGAACATTTTAGGCGTATCGAGTCAAAGCGCTTTTCAAATGAGTTCTTAAATTTTCAAGTCGCTTCGAAAATTCGTATAAACGGTTAAACATTTTCAAAGTGCTTTGAAAATCAGCTGATGGTGATGTACACTCAGTTTTTTGAGCATTTTCAAGTAAAAAGTAAGCAACACCAAGAGCTTAAATTCATTAAACGCCAAAAAAATAGGAAAAACCAAAAAATAAAAGCATACTTTTGAAACCGTCTGCAGTCAATTCGCTTCTGAAATCAATGTATAAACACTTGGATCGAGAGCGTATCGAGTCAATGCGAATCGACTGAGACCGTCGTATAAACATGGTATGTAATAACATAAAAATGTTTCCTTCAAAGAACTTTGCCATATATTGAAGTACAAAGCTTAGTGAGCTCTATCTGTCTTATAAGAATGGTATTGAAGAAAGAATCAAGGAATGAAGGCCATCTATGTGACTTAGCAGAAAATATCAGGAATGAAAACAGTCGCCATTACTCAGCAATTATTAAATTTGTTATCCTCTATAGATTTTTTAGGCGAGAGAACTCCACCATAGAGTGGATTCAGAGCTCTATCATAGAGCTCTATGGGGTGTATACACTACTCTGCGTCGCTCTACACGAGCGTTTTCTTTAGATCTACACAAAAAACTCTATAGTGGACACGTCATGTTGAATTACAGCTTGGAAATTCAAAAGTTCAAACTCCTAAATCAGTTTACCATAACCTAACTAATGTTTTCTTCAAAGAACTTTGCTCTAAATTGAAGTTTATGTGCCAAAGGAATACTACTATACTTAAACTTGGCGGAAAGTATCAAGAATGAAAACAATCACTCAAGAACTAAGTATTTAGTCAAGCTGATTATTACAGCTGAAGAGTTCAATCTTCGAACTCAGTCTATAATAAACGTTGAAATGCTATGCTCAATGAACTTTGCTTTATATTGAAGTGCTTGTGAGGTCTTTTTGACTTCTTGTAGTGAGCATTTCTTGACTTGTGAAGATAATATTGAAAGAATGGATCAAGAAATTAAAACTATGACTGTGGTTCAGCAACTAAAGATTGTTTTTGAAGCGACTTCAGCTCAAAGTATACGACTTCAGCTCAAAGACTTAAATGTTCTAGTCCATACCTGCTTAACATTGATCTTTATTCTTTCTCTGATAAAACAAGAGAACACTATGACACAGATCCCAAGTGTTTTTAACTTCAGAACCGTTTTGGAGGTGCTAGACTCACCTAGAGAAATGATTCTATTAATGAAATTTATATATTTTCATTAAATACGTTAAAAATTTTGGGTTCAGAAGAAGCATCAAAAAATGGTTCAGTTCAGTTCAGAAAAAGATGAAAATAAGTTGTAAAATTAATGGAAAGTTCCAAGGTTCAGAAGAAAAATCGAAGAAGGGTAATAGTTGCCTTAAGTTACGTTGGATCAAAACTATCATAAAATTATCTTATTTTTTAAATATGAAGTAAGTAATCTAAATTATCAGTTCTAAGGTTCAAAAGAAGCATCGAAGAATGGTAATAGTAGCCTTGAATTACGTTGGATCAAAACTAAAAACGATCTTATTTTTAAAATATCAAGTAATCTGAAGTGTACGGTTCAGAAAAAGATGAAAATACGTTGGAAAATGCATATGGAAAGTTCTAAGGTTCAGAAGAAACATCAAAGAATGTTAATAATTGCCTTGACTTATGTTGGATCGAAACTAAAAGTCTCAATGTCGAACAAAAAGTATTTCGTTTGGAAGCTGAAAAAGTGAAGGCACCATTCTATTAGACTGTACTATCAGTGTCAAAGACTATATTTAATGGACCTTGAATCGTAACTCATTATTGTTACTATTTATTTATTTTTAGGGGAATTCTTTGTAAGGTGCCATTCTTTGTAATGTGCCACCCCTGCTCGATTTCGACGTTCTAGCAATCCAAGCAAAAAAATGCCTACCGTCATTTAAGGTACAACATCAATTTTAATGTGGTTTTTGAGGGAATAGATGCAATAACACGGTCTGGGTAAATAAAAGTGTCAAAAAAGTGTAAAAAAGTAACCAAAAACTTATAAAAAACAAAGGTAAATATCAGTGTTGGACTTAATTTTTAATGGTTTTTCATAATCCGAAATGATATCCGAGCATATCGTAAAAGGAAAAAATGTATACAATGATTTCCAAAATGTCAAAAAAATGTAAAGTGCCACCTTTTTTCTTTGTAAGGTGCCACCCCCCTTTTTTCATTGTTTTGTTGTCCTATATCGGTAAAATGCCTTTTTGTTGCTCGGAATTGTCATTAAAAGGAATTTAAAGTGTTCTTAGTCAATTTTTCTCTAATCCTATCATGAGGAATAAATGAGTTCAGTTTTGTTTATTAATTTCCATACAATTATTCGTTTTATTCGTTACCATTCAACTTGCATTTTGCTTTCGGTCATTTTCTATTCAATTCAAATTAAATTCAATAATCTTTCGTAAATTTTCTAAATCATGCATTTTTACTTGAGCGTTTTACGTTTTTAGCGGTTTTTTTAGGGGGTGGCACTTTACATTAAAAAATTTTAGGGTTTTCGTATTTACGAAAAATTCAAATGAAGTGTTACCTTGGATCATAGCTCTTCAAACCCTCTTTCCAACGGTATATTAACATTGGCGATACGTTAATTTTCTAAAGAGTTATGCGCAAAAAAGCTATGGGGTGGCACCTTACAAAGAATTCCCCTACTACAATATAAAAAAATGTTAGCTAAGATTAGAGTCCCAGCTGCCAAATCGTAACTCAAGAACCCATTCCACAGTCAACACTAACCAAGAAAATGTTGCATTGGAAGGTCTCCTCTTCTTGTTGAATTGCATAGAATTAAGATAAGTTTTGATGTACTGAAACCTTAATCTGAGAACAGAACTCGTCTAAAAAGTGTTTTGTGTGTGCTGAAACTTTAACCTAAAGACAGAACTTGTCTAAAAAAATGTTGATGAAACAATTTGCGTATAAAGAGAGTCGCTCTGTCACAACTGCTTTTTACTTTTTACTGATCACAAATCAAATAGTTAACACCGATAGAATAAATGCTTCGTTCGAGGATATTTCCATCAACATGTAAATATTTGAAACCTCTCAAGTTAAAACGCGACTTAATTACTCACAACTCAAGCCACTTGAATGCTTTCAAAAGGCTTTGGACTGTAACTCAACTTCACACTCACGCATCAGTCAATACCAAACAAAGCCATGATTCGTTCAAGTGCGTTACTTCCATCACTCTTTGCTGCTGCTTGAAGTTCTACACTCAAATCAAGTCTTAACCGAAGGAGCAACATTTTACCTTAATTTATGTCAAAATAAATAAAATCTCAAAAAGTAAAAATAAAAAACTATGTAAATATACTTAAGAATGTTTGGAAAAATTGCGATTGTAGTTTATGCAAATGTGGCCAGGCCACAGTCTCGAATGTCACTATTTGGGTTGCATGCAAAATTGCGGCCAGCCGCTGACCAGTGAGCCCCGGATTGGGCACAGAGCCCCAACGAAGCCAAATAAAGGTGGGGCCCAGTCACGGAGGATGCAATTCAAGCATGCAATCGTCTGCTGCAACGACAATGGCAAAAGAAAATGACAACAACAACAACCGTAAGGTGCAACAACTGCAGCAAAGTTGAACTTAATAATGCCAACTCACTTGCAGGCCGGCGGCCACAAATAAAATACAACAAAAGAACTGACAATTTTTAAACGTTGCCACAGCAGCAGCAAATGAAAACGAAAACGCTACACAATAACAACAAATAAAACAAACCAAAAAAAAAACACAGGCGAAAGCGAAATCACAATCGCAGCGAGGATGCAAATGAGCGCAGCAGTGGTAGCAGCGGCAGCAGCAATGGGAGCAGGAGCAACATGGCCCACAGCACTGGCGACCACAAGCAGCACAATGGGGCGCAATGATGGCCAGCTAATGTTGTTATTCTTGTTGTTGTTGTTGCCGGTGAAGAGGCAAATGGCAGCGCAATGGGCATTATTATTGTCTGCGGTAATTGTATCGAATAATTGCTGCCGTTTCAGCAGCAACAGCAACAGCCACAACAACATCGGCAGTTGTAAAAAGCAATTGTTCGAGCGCGTATGTTGCTCGGAGCCCATTAGGCAGCGTCTGCTTCGCATATGCGCCGTGTGTGTGTGTGTGTGTGTGTCGCTGTGGCCAGCGGTGGGACAATACCAAGAAGCCGTTCTGCTTGAAGGTCGAATTTGGTGTGTGTGGCTTGCAATTGTCTGGCGCTGTCCGTTTGTTTGTATGTCTGTCTGTCTGTCTGACTGCCTGTCGTGCTGCACGCTTCTCTGTTTGTCTACATAGCCCTTATTTGTTTTAGATTTTTGCTCGCGGCTGCTTGCTACTTTACAATTTCACTTGATTTTGTTGTAACAATCGTAAGCATGTGTTGCAAATGGGGCAAATGTACTGGCCACGTTGTTATGCATAGAAAATGGCAGCAACAATTAAGCTGCAAGAGGATTTTGTACTCAAGTTGAAGACCGCAGGGCATAAAGTATTTGAACAGTAAAAGAGGAAGCAAAGGAATTGAAGGAATAAGATGAATATGAAGAAGGTTATGAATAAAAAAAAGAAGATTAAGATATGCTGAAATATATGCAGAAGACAAAGAAAGAAAAAGCACAGACATTTAAATGTTAAGTAAAAAGTGAGCAATGCAACAAAATGACAAAAGATGAAAATTTAAGAACTAAATAAAAAATAACTACAAGTTAAAAGTTGAAAAGAAAAGAAGGCACTGAGCTTGGACAAAGGTACGAAATAGAAAAGAAAAAATATATAACTCTTATATATTCAGTTTCTGCACCCACAATCGAATTCTGCCTCTTCAAAACAACAACAACTAATAGCCTTAACCCATTTTCGGCCGCTACCAGAAATAGCCAATATTTTTTTAATTCCTTTCAAGGACTTACATTTCGTTTTTTTTTTTACATAATTTTTTTATAAATAATTAAAAATTGAATTTCAAATAAAAACTAATATATATGTACATAGGTTTAGTCAAATAATAATCACGCATGAAAACAAACAAATGTTGGCTTACATATGTACATACATGACGACTTCTGGCCAATGGTCGATTTTTTGACCACTGAAAAGTACGCGGTGCTGAGAGGTAAAAATATTTTCATAATCTTATGGATATCAATTGATTGTGGTAATTTGGTCTTTAGGCTTCGTAAATAATCAATAATAAATCAATAATTTGAAAAGGTTATATATTTTTCAGAATATTCAAAATATGACTAAAAAAATGTTTTTTTTCGTGCCTTCGCCAACATCTCTAAATTTATCTTTTAAAAAAAAATTATTATTTCGAGGGGTTACCAAAAGACCAAAGCTATTTTATGCATCAAAAGTTCAAAGATATAATGTCTAAGTGCAGAGCTACTCTCCTTCAAAGTGGCTGGTCGAAAAATCGACCAGCGGCCGAAAATGGGTTAAACACTGAGTACCAACACTGTTCACATTGTTGACAATTGTTTACCATTTTGGTGGCATCTCTACTGCGGCCACAGCTGCTCCCATTTGTTGTCCTTTCAAACTGTTTCAATGCAAAAATCCCACAATGTCGCTTTGGTACTGGCGCCGACATTTAAGCCAAATTTAAATGCGGCTGCATGCAAATATCGAACCTAATTCTTACAGCAACCAACAACAACAACAAAATAATAATACACCAACGATTGGCTTGGCATTGTGTTTGTGCGGCCCATATCACGTTTCACGTTTTCATGGTAAAACATTCGACAAGGCGCACTCATTGCTCCACAAACCTAAACAACGACGAAGATGTGCGCTTGGAGAATTATTTTTTTTCTGATTTTTTTCAGATACTGCATGACATTTAGAGCAGCGCTGTGGTGTTGTTTGATCGTGAGTTGCAATTTTTTGCAACGATTCTCGATTTTCTTTAGTTCAACGATTCACTTTTGATTTTTATAAATGTTTTTTTACAAAAATATCAAACGCCGGAGGGCAACGATGCAACTAAATTTATGACCAAAGAATAGACTATGAGTTTTGTTTCTAATTTGACTAGAACCGACTAAAATGTATTGAAACGAAAGTAAATTTCTGCTTAATTAATCATTTTCGACTGACGGATTTCCCCACTTAATGGGTGGCAGACGCAATTGTTGACGTCCACACAAGAACGCTCCATGTCAGCTGCGTCGCGCACAATGCAGCACAAATTAAATGTTGCTTTACCGTTAAACGCAATTTTCCAAACGCCAAATAACAATTAACACTCGACGACCAACAGCTGCGTATTAACTGTAATTCTGACTTTAACACGCCGGTACCTTTTACTTTTTCCATTGGCTCCTTTTCCAACCAACGCTTCACGCAACAACGCAACGGTTGCTCGGCGGGCGTCAAGGCGCGCGCAACTATGAACAAAGTAACAAATTGTTTGCATGATAAATTATGCCACAAGACGGCCGCGTGCCCGCATCAACAGCGCCGACAACAAGCAACAGACAACCAAACATTCACTGACTGTAAGTATGTATGTATTGCTCCGACTTGACTCTCGCAGGGAAATCATTTACGACAATTGTCTGTGCACTTCATTTAACACCATCGACGTGTGCTTTACACATTTGTCTACTGCGCGCCCAAGTTTCGGGCGGCATTTCCCCAGGGCCCAATGCCTCAACGACTCACCGGCGCGTTCTTCTTGTTGATTGTTGCTGCCACAAGCGGCCAGAACACGGTGAGCAGCGCTGCCAGTGTGAGCTGTCAAGTTGTTGGAGCAAAATGTCTACAAGAAAAAATAATAATAATACATGTAAAGAACGCCCGAAAATAAATGAATATGTAATTAATTACTCGAGAGCTGAGCTGAAATGTCAAGAAAAAAACACAAAAAATTCAACTGAAACGAAATTAAAAAGCCAGATTATAAGGAAAAATTCTACAGCGAAATGTGGGTCAGGCTACAGTCAACAATTGATTTACACGTACTCACACATACACATACACACACACATACACAAATTTATACATCAACAACATAACATTTGCGTCTGTGATTTTTAAAGAAATGCTGCGGCAATGTAGAAAAGCTCAAGTAGGCAGTGAGTCAGTGGAATTTCGTTGCGGTGGTTCTTGAAATGTTGGCGTAAAAATACACACACGAGCTGAGTTGTCGGCAGCGGAATATTAAACGGTTTCAGGTCTTCTTCAAGTGTTTTGTTGAATGCACTTTGGAAACAGCTGTGAAATACAGCGCCTTGGACTTAACACAAAAAATAAGTTTGCAGTCGCGCAATCAAGTCGACTGTGTGCGGTGGAGGCGGGGGAGGAGGAGTGTAGGCTCACTTATGGAATTTTTGAATATTTTCATTTGAGGCTGGCAGCAGCTGTTGACTAATTAACATGAAATCACAATCATTACAGCACAAATCCGGTGATACAATAACGGTGAAATACCTTCCCGCTTTATTAGTCATAACACTGAACAACAAAATCAAATTCTTTTTCCAAAATAAAAAGATTCTGTCAACGGATGCTGGTAGAGGGAGCAAAAAAAATTTACGTGTATTGGCGTTTTGAAAGGTTACGCCTGAATTTTTTTTAAGGGGCCCAAAGTTTCCTCCGCCTTTGCAAATTCTTATTGTGAATTGACATACGAAAAGTATGTGACTTCACATTTTAGGTATAAGATGTGTTCAGCAATTTGGTGTAAAATACTACGAGAAACATTTATTTAGAAAATTTTAACCCTTTAGGTCCGATTTTTATGGGTCAATTTGACCCCTTTTTTCTAAAATGACAAAAAAGTCTTTTGAAAAAGGACTTTTAATGAAAAAATGTACCACGAAAATATGCGCCATAAAATTCTGCTATAGGTCTCTGAATACAAAGAAGCTATAAATGCAACTTAGATGCCAGAAATAAGTCAAAACTGAAGAAGAAGAATCCTTCTACCAGAATCCGTTGTCAGACACTTGTAATTTTTTTTTATGTTGTGCAGTGTAATTTTTATTTTTATGTTTTTATTTTGTTATATTTTTATTGTAAATTTCTTAGTGTATCAAATGAAACCAATTAACGCTGTCGAGGGTGTGTTGGCAACGCTTTAAAGACGTCTTTAGATTTTGATACAAGCAAGCACAAAAAAATGCGGCGGCGCACTGGACGTGATTCTGTTGATAATGGTGTTCACTTCTGTTGCTAACAGTAAAAGTTAACTGTTTATAAGAGAGTGAAATGAAATTGCTGCCGTTACGTGTCGTTTGACTTGTAAACTGGATCCTTTTGATAATTACTTTTGTAGTAACGAATCCCTTTGATGAAAAAATTTGTTAATAAAATATTAATAACATTAATAATAAACAAATAAATAATAAATAACAAATAATTAATAATAAATAATAAATAATGTATAATAAATAATAAATAATAAATAATATATAATAAATAATAAATAATAAATAACAAATAACAAAGAATATATAATAAATAATGAATAATGAATAATAAATAATAAATAAATACATAAATAAATAAATAATTAAATAGACCTAAAGATTTTCAACATAGTTTTATTAATATTTACACGTGCAAAAATATCTATTTGTGGCTTAAATTAAATCTAAACTTAAAGCTGCGGCTGCCAGATGACTGTAGCGTCTTTCGTGCTGAAACCACAGTAATTTGTATAGCTTTTTAGGATAAGGATAAGCAGAATATCGACATAAGATATTCTAATATTATCAGAGAGTCGATTCGCTCTTATTTAGGGTTATGGATGCCATTTTAAAAACATCAAAGACTGTTCTGAGCTGCAGCAAATCTCCTAACTAGACTGTCAGGCAGCTCCATATGGGGACATTGCAAGAAGTTGCACAACAGACGAGCCCGATCGGCTGGTTATGATGGAGCAATTACCTCAGGACATTACAACTTCTCTTCTATCCCCTTTGCTTTTTAATGATTTTTGTCAAAGCTGTATGGACAAGTGAGTGGAAGTGGAAGTGGAAACGCACTTCAGCTTATCTGCACTTGTCCTGCATTAACTTGAAGAAGATCCACATGAGCAACTTATTCTTTGAAAATCCAGTGGGTCTGGTCAATAGAACTATTCGTAGTCGACTAGGCTTCGTAAGAAACTAAAACTGGTTCAATGAGTGAGCAGACTTAAGCTCATTTAATTGTGGTATGGTACGACCTATGTTTTTATAATTGTTTTTCAAAAACTTTAAAGCACTTTCGGTTCTTTCAACTGCTTCATTTTTGTTTTACTTACTTTCTGCAAATTAATTTTAATTTAATTGATTTTTACGTGAATCTAAAGTCTGAATCTGTAACAGCAAAAGTGTAAAATTTCATTAAACATGCCTCCAATTCTTGTTGATTCTTTCTGGATTATTTTCTCTCTTTGTCCTTAAAAATCGATAAGCAATTTTATATCCCTGATCAATAAAAGCAGCATATGTGATACAATTCAGCAGCAGTTCATTCAACTCTCTGCATTTAATAGCACGTAAGTGTTGGCATAATTTGGGGCAGCAAACAACCAAAAAACATCAATCAATTTTAAATTAAGTCCCACTGGGAAAAACACAATAAAATGCTTTAAAAATTTACGAATACAGTTATTGCGTAACTGTGTGTGTGTGTGTGTGTGTGTAGGGGTTTGCGTGGAGGCACGTCACCACTTGGAGATCGACACGACTCCAAATTTTTGAATGCAGTTCCAATGAAAAACTCAAAGAGCAAAATGAAGATGCAGCAGACAATCAATCAACATGTTGCGGCCACCGTGGCCACTGTCACAGCATGGCACAGCGGCAAACAAATGAGCCGAGCCGACACAAAAGAAATTATTTTTTCGGGGAAGCCAAACAAAAGTCAAAAATTCAACTTTGGCATGCTGAGCAATGTGTGTTTCGTGTTGCTGCTGTTTTGCTGCTGCATTGTTCAGATTTTAATAAGACAGGCGGCACACACACACACACACTCACGCATTTGCATTGATAAATTTCCATTTAAAAATGTCGCTTTGTGTGCCTTCTTTGCGCAGCGTAACCTCTGCTTGCGACTGTTGACTGTTGAAGTGTCAGAAAATTACATCAAAAAGCATTCATAAAATAATAAAAAAAACGCCTTTTTGTGGCATTTTGTGTGCGATAACGCATAACGGCACTGGCAGCTACGTGCAACTGTTGCTTATGATGTGCTTAATATTTCATGCTGTTGTCTCCTCCGCGCCCTCTCTTTACTTTGACGTTGACAATTGCTTTGCGCTGAAGACAGTTGAGGGCGTGATTTTAGTGCTCGAGCGGCAGTTGTAGGTTTTTCTACAAAATTTCCATTGCAATGAGACAACAGCAAAATCAAAAGACTTAAGCGACAAACTGCTTTGACGACTATACAAAGCCAATTTATTTTCATTAAATTTTATGGCACATTATTGCTTATTGATTGCGTACAATTGATCGCAAAGTGCATAAACAAAGCGTAAGCCTTTAAAAATTATTTCTTCTTCTCTTTCCTTCTGCCGCTCATTAAAATGCAACAAAAATTCAAACATCCTGCGCACCGTTGCCGCCCAAAAGCCTCCATGCTGCACACTGCACACTGCACTCTTTGCGACAACGCATGAATTTTTCATAACAGTATTTCAGCATTGCAGGCCAACGCACCTGTTGCCGCAAATCGGTTAATAAAGCGCGCGCACGCACACTTTGTTGCAGCTTGTTCCACTGCAATCGACTGAGCGACAAGCAATTGTCGAATGCCGCAATCATTCTTTAGCTTTATCGCCGCTTTTATGCTTCGCTTTATTATGCTTTCCGTTGTTTCGTTATTATTTGGTTGCTTTGTGGTTTTATGTTGCGACTTTGCGCCTTCGTCCACCTGATATTTTATTTTTATTTTTTATTGTTGTTAATCATTGCGTGCTGTGCATTTTTAAGGTTCTGCGCTGCTTCCATCAATCTTTTGCGCTCAATTTCTTCCTATTAAACGCAGCACTTAATCGGCGTACGTAATCTGCATGCCCAGCTGTGGCAGTGCCCGTAGACAATGTGCGTTCGGGGGCAGTGGCCAGGGAGGCGTTGCCCATTTAACACGCACGCGCAGCGTCTGGCATTCGGGGCCCCTTGGTGAACGCCCCTTTCGAAGAGACGTACGCCTCGAGCATGATTTGGTTCTGTGCGAATTTCTGCCACAAAAATCTGCAATGTCTGGGCTCACTCGAATACTTTAAATCATTCGAGCAGCAATTAAAAAAATTGTCTAAAAATACCAAGTTTGAGTCAAATCGGCCAACTGCAATAAATCTTGGGATGCCTGCGTTTATTGGCGCGTTCATATCTCATCTTTGATGACTTTAATATGCTTTCGGATCGCACATGCGCCGGATTTATTTCACTCGTTGCTTTGTCGACTTGGCGCAGTTTGGATCGTTTTGAATTGGTTTCAGTTGAATTTTTTTGGTTCGATATTTTGACTGCATTTTAGTGTGCTTGGCCCTAACTTTGGTTTTGGCGCAGTTGTGTGCTTTGTCTAGCGGTGCGCTCTGATTGAATTTCTGCGCTTTGATGTGTACGCCATCATAAATCTTAGTGACAGCGCAAGGTTAAGGATCCGCTTTTGTATTCATTTCTTCGGCGGCCGCTTGGCAGTTTGTCTCTCTAGCTTTGTTATATTTATTTTCTTGGTGCTTTTTATGGGCAAATTTGACTATTAATGGTTTTAACGAATTTCTATGTCGGAAATGCTAAATGTTATAAATAATGTTTATTTTGTAGATTTTGGCTCTTTGAACCAATTAAATGGTTTAATATTAATAAATATACATTCAGTGATGCTGGCAAAGCAATTAAACACAGCTGAGTAGAGCCATTTTGGTTTCAAATTTGGTACAAAAATCTATGAAAAATCAAAAAAAAATTAACAAATTTGTTTCCTACATTAAAGCTAATAAATGAATTCAAATCTATTATAAATATTTAGGTTGAGTCGGAGTAGTAAAGATCTAGTTTTACGCGTTCTATCAAAGATTAAAGGTTGAATATGTCCAGAGTTAAATATATTTATTATTGAAATTTCACTCACTTTCTAAGTGAGAAGTGGTTTTACTCAATTTGATTTTACTAAATTTGAAAAGATTGTATGGCGACGGAGCGGAGAAATAAGACACGGGTTAGTCGTGAGTGGATAACAAATTATAACATAATAATACAAAAAGTGACCACTGGGCAATACGAACGGTCGAGACCGGGGAACCGAAATAGGAGGAACATGAGTGGAGAGGAGAAGGAAAAGATGGGATTAGATGTGGGATGAACAGATCACTAAACAAAATACTCATTTGAACACAAGTGGATGGTCAATACCAAGTTTAGTCTAGTTTCTATTTATTCACTGAGTTCGGAACCCCTAACCCTAAACTTTTATATTAATATAATTAATATTAATTATAAAACTTGGCATTATTGCAACTTTTTCTAGCAGGATTCCCATCATGGAGTCTGACCCAGAGCTCGTGGGTTCGATTCCACTTTTCTTAATTTACAATTTTCCGATCTTTCTAATTGTTTCCTATTCCTTCAGAATTACCCAGTTAAATCCTTTAGGGGAGCCAAAATAGGGGGAACATGAGTACAAAAGTAGAAGGAGAAGTTGGGATTAGATGTGGGATCGACAGATAACTAAACAAAGCCAATACCAAGTTTAGTCAAATTTCTATTTGAACTCGAAACCCCTATACGTTTCATATTCCAGAATTATGAAAATTGGCATCATTGCAACTTTTTTTAGCAGGACTCTCATCCCAGAGGTCGTGGGTTCGATTCGCACTTTTCTTAATTTAACATTTTTCTTTGTTTTTTGTTTTCATTGTTTCCTACTTCTTCAGTATTACCCAGTTAAATCTTTTAGCTTTAGACAAGCTCCTATTTTTCTCACTCCATTCAGTTGTGATGAACAGCTCACAGCAGATTTTCATATCCAGTAGCCGTACTAGCGCAACAACAATATCAATGTAACAAAAAATACGTCACAGCGCATACAACATCCAAAATAAGCTTATCAAAGACACCAACCACTGCTTTTTCAAATAACATCTCCTATCTTATAGCAAACAAATTCACAAAGGCACTCTTCACCACCCAGTAAGAAACTTTTCTTACGTTTCTTCTAGAAGACGACATATGGTAGTCCCTTCACTTAGAACTACTAGCGATGTGCTAATCACCCATCCTGGCAGTACTGTATATAGAATGCACAAACTCTAGCAACTGATAAAAGGTCAAACCATTAATATTTTCGTAACGGCTATCGTGATTAGGACACTTACTCAGAATGAACGAGCACAGAATTACTACACATGCCTACAATTCTTGCATTATTGGTAGTAGAAAACTCGAAAGATCATAGAGAAGATTGACAGATAATATAGAAGAAACAGGCGCAGCATTCAAGCTCGAAAGTCCGAAGCAATGAAACATGACGCATGGAGTGTGATTGCAAAGAAAGCATTGCATTGATTCATGTTCAAAGTACATTTGTTCACCTATCTAAAGTTTACAGGGCAAACAACTGCTTCAATAAATAATAAAATAACAAAACAGTATTCACAAAAACAAAAACATTACAAAAGGTGTTTGCTCTAATAAAAACTCTTACTTTGTAAAACCCATATTAAAAAGTTATAAAAAGTACAAATTACCATAAATTTAGTGTCATCATTATCTTCCGCAAATCGTCACAAAAGCACCAACACATTCAATCTATACGCAAATTCCAACAATTCCTTGAATCACAAACAGTTAAATGCTTCATTAGCCACAAGTTTGTTGTTTCAGTCTTTAGTTTTCCCGTTAAAATCATTGACCGCTGCTTATTGAAACAATTTTTATGAATTACCATTAATCAAAGACTTGCTCAAGCCGATAAAAGATAACGTTGGACATAAAAATGCGTCTGCACAAGACTGAGTAAAAAATTTTATAACGAAAGTCACACGCATGAAATACAATTTTCTCAGGCAAAACAAAATAAACAAAAAAGTGTAATATAAAAATACAAAAACAATAAAACAACGCTAGCAGTAAATTTAAAATTTAAACGCGTATTTATTTAATGATCTATTAAGACAACAACTGAAGCCAGAAGCAACAACTAAATTTCGTAGTGACAAGAATCTCCACCGTGGCGCAAATAAACAAAAAACCAAAATAAACATCAAACAAAAAAATGCTAGAGAAATCGTAAGGAAACAAAAACAGTCGCCGCAGACGAATGTGTTAAAAATAGAGTGGCCCAAAAAGAGTGTTAATGAAATTAAAGCAGCTGTTAAACTATTAAAATAAACACATCTTCGTATTTCAAATGCAAATGCAGCGTGCAGGCCAATGAATGAGCGAGAACAGAACGTAACGAAAGATTCAAGCAACAAACTTACTTGGCGAGGGGGACAAATGAAATGGCCGTAAAACTTATTTCCAGAGAAAAGTCAGTAAATCAGTTTTATCACAAATCGCTCAAGAACAGCAGTCAACAACTGGCAACAACAACAACAACAACAGCAGCAGCAGTTGGCGTCGAAAAATCAACAGCAGTCAATCAGCTAAACATTTGCTTAGAAACTAGAGCCAAAACAAACTGTGCGATAAAAACGCACATCGCAACGCACAACGCTGCGATGATGACGACAACACACAGAAAACAATATTACAATAACAACAACAACTGGTCTTAAAATCAACGCCAGCAAACCGACCGCACGAACGAACGAACAAACGAACGAACAAAGAAACGCAAAGACTGGTTTCGCAGCGTCAAGCAGGCATTAACAGCGAACTGTTAAGTCGCTGTTAAGCACGACCAGTAGCAAAAACAGCTGCGCCAACGAAAACGACAGCGATAACAACAATTGCCACAACGCCGCTACGCCGCTCCGGCCTCATCGATTGCTGCTATCGGCGCTGCCGGTTTTACATTTCTTCTGCCCGGGCGACATGTACCGCTGCCCGCTTAACATTCACATTCACATTCTGGCGGTGTGTTCTTTGCGGCTGTGTTTGTTGCCGTTGCTGTTAGTTGAGGGGCCGCAAACCCGGCAAAGACGACGACGACGACGACGACGACTACGGCAGTTCTGCGCCGTCTGCGCCAAGAATCCATTTCATTATTGTAACGTTCGTTGCGTGCGCGGCATCTTGGGCCTCCAGTAACTGACGGATCGCGTTCGCGTTCCGTTTATCCGACTGCTCCCAGCATAGCCGCAGTATTTTTCGTATTGTTTTTTTATTCGTTACAGAGTTGCGATTCTTTCATGCGATTTTTGTGTTGTTTGATTGCTTGTTCGGTCGCGTTGCGTTGTATGAATTTTTAAATGTGCACTTTGTGTGAAAATCAGTAATCAGAGTAGTTCATATTGTGAAAACGAAATCGTCTCACCTGCAAAAATTTGCAGCAAATAATCATTTTTTTAAATACGGCAAATAAGTAGCAGCTGGCGTACCCAGGCAAAAGTCGTTTCGTAATCTTGTGAAAGTGATTTTTATGTGCGTCGGCGCGCAATTGGAAATTGCCAATTCGTCATACGTGTTATTGGCATAACGGTACCTGGCTGGTGCGTTTTGTAAACAAAAGAAAGTCTGTCAATCTTGTGGACTGAGTGCGAATTGTTATGAAATGTTCGAATTATTGCAAATGAGTGCGTAAGACACGATTTCAGTGAACGACGTGACATTGACTTGTGCAGTTGGATTATAAGAACCAAATTTTTGAATTGTGAAGTGAGTAAAGCTAAAAGCTTGGAATCAAGTTTTATGATTATTTAATTATTAATTCAATTATTCAATTGTGATTGTGTAGTGTTAAAATAAAAAAGAACAATTCATAAGAGAAATCAAAGGCTGCAATGAATAGCAAATAGTCACATTTTAAAGGTGTCAAATATTCAAACAAACAGTAAGCAGTGAGCTAATATCGCTAATTGTCCGTATGGCGTAGACTTCTAAAAATACTTTGTTGGTTTTTAATTGAACTGTTTTAGTAACTTCTAAATTTTAATTTTTTTTAACAGAAATTCTTTTATGAGAGATGGCTGTATTTGAAATGGTGAAATAAGCAGGATTATTTGATATTTTTTTTAATGATGATTTGATGGATTTTTCATTGCATATTACATTTTGTTAAAAGATTAGGATTGTTTGACGCTAGTCTGAGTGGCGTTCAATAGTTAAAAATATAAATTCTTTTATGACGGATGACTGTATTTGCAATTTTTTTCAATGCATATTAAATTTTGTTAAAAGAATAGTTTGGTTTGATGCTTGTTTGATAATATTTGATGGATAATTGACAATTGAAGCGCGTTCAACAGTTAAATATTTGAAATACTTTTCAATGCTTATTAAATTTTGTTAAAAGATTAGGTACGAGTATATTTGATGCTTGTTTGATAATGTTTGATGGATGATTGGTAACTGAGTGGCGTTCAACATTCAGAAACTGCAACTGTATTTGCAATATTTTTCATTGCATTCTAAATTTTTGGTTGAAAGTTATTGTTTGATGAAAGGTCGATAGTTGAATGCATTTTAGTTTGACTATGTGGAATACAAAATGCTGTTTTAATACAAATTTCAATTATTTTGTAAAACTAAACACACAATTTTAACCAATTAAATTTAATCAATTTAAATTTTATTTTATTTTTTTTTATTTAAAACTTTGTTAGATTTCCAACCTCTTTATTTTCAAACTAAACACAACAACAGGAAAACTCAGTCCAATTAACGCTTGTAAAAGTTTATTATTTTGTATTACATATTTAGTAAAAAGTTCTTAAAAACCTTATTACAACTTTAATTTTTAAACAATTAATTTTTTAAATCTTTTTTATATATTTAGTAAAAATTTATAAAATATTTTAGAACTTTACTCTTAAAGTACTTAATTGTTTTTTATTTATTTTTTATACGTTTATTTGAATTTAGTTGTGATATTAGTTCTAAAATTAAAAAAATTCCTTTTTTATTACTTTATTTTGAATGTTTTTTTATTCTTAATTATTAATTTAGTTCTGAAACGTAAAATTTATTATTTTTTTTTATAAAATAAGTTTTTCTCGTCTATTTTGGCACACTAAATTTATTTCAAAACCTATTCATTTGATTGTTAGTTCACATTTTGGTTTTTTGTTTGTTCAATTGTTTTTTTTTTTATATGGTTAAAATTTGTGGCATTTTTGTAGTAAAATAAAATCAGAAATGGCTGAAATCTCGACTCAAATAAAAAATGCAATGATGATTACTTTTGTAGTTTTGAATCTCGTTAAAGAATTCTTTTAATTAAAACAAATTTAAAATGAAATATTAATAAGAAAAAATAAAAAATAAATAATAATAAAAAAAATAAAAAATAATAAATACCTATTAATAATAATAAATAATTAGTGATTAATAAAAAATAATTAGTAATTATTAATTAATAATTATTATAAAAATATTAATAATAATAAATAATCAATAATTAATAATTAGTAATTATTTATTAATTATTAAAAATAAATAATAAATAATAATTAAAAAATTAAAAAATTAATAAGTTAAGAACAATAATAAGAATAATAAATTTTTTAAATTATACCATAAAAAAACCGAGAAAAGATACAAATTTTAGAAAGAATTGGAACTTTACTAATTAGTAAATGGTGGGCACTTGATTTCATGATAATTGGAGTACGAAAGAAAATATTGTGAAGTATAAGCAGACACTACTTTTTAAGTCGATATGGTGAGAAAAATACTTACAAGACCAATTGTGGCTCCTTGCTTTGCGAAACCCACAAACAAATAATTCATGAATTGGTCTAAACTATTCCAAAATGTTGCTACTGAATTCACCGAGAAACATTTCCAACTTGACGGCTGTGGTCAAGGGTCAATGACCAATTGGTAAACAGTGATGTTGGGAATTGCCCACAATTCTTTTTGCAGGAAAACTTTCCTCGTTTTCCTTTCTCGTTTGATCTCTTTTGTAAATTTACTATTCTCGAAATTAAACTAAACGATTACCACTTTAATTTTATTCAAAACAATTGTGAAACACTCAAACATCTCTTATGAATCTGCGCTGCTTTGAAGCACAAAATGCTGACTTTTTTGAAAAATAGTCTACCTAGCAATCTAACCCATGGAGACTAGGCTGTATAGCATCAGGTCCTATATCCATGCTGTCCTTGGCAAAGGCTTTTTTTTCCCAGTCCTCTCCAGGGACGATCAGTTCGAAGCCACAGTAATAATTGGGCGAATTGAGAAAGCCAAATTCGCCACTAGTTAACCACAAACTGTAATCCCCATTCCAAATATCAAATCCGTCGTATATGTATTGGTCGCCTAATATTTCCAACTAAACTATATCTTCTCGCTTGTATTGACACCAAATTCATTGCATTCAAAAAATGTTTCTCGTTTCCCGTCTGGACTCAGACTAATCACAAAGCATTTCTATAAAGCCTAACTTTATGGAGTTTGAGGTCACCACAAATACAAAGCAAAAAAAACAGCAATAATTTTCTAACTGTTTATATTGCAGCCGAAAAAGGAATTTCCCTTTTGCTCAAAGTGGCACAGCCAAAAATTTAAACTCAAAACAAAAAACATTGCTTCCCTTTTATGTTGCAAGTATTAATTGTTGTTTCTTGCTGCATAATGCAAGTGTCGCACACTTTCAACTCAATAGCAACAACAATAACATCAACATTAAGCACTCAAATAAAGCATAAACCACTGCGTTCTGGCGTAGCGTTTAACCTCAATTTGCCGCCACAGGGACCACAGCGTGCGTTCGTTTCGGCAACGCTTGGCGGCAACTTTGGCAGGGCACATTGCACACGCGTTTCATTTCCTGTGGTCGAACGTTTTTTCCTCAAGTATTCAAGTCATGTTTTAAAAATTATACATATGTATATTTGCTGCCGATTCTTCATATTCGTTTTGTCTTCAGTTCAAAATTAATAAAATGTTCGCAACGGTCGTTGAAGCGACAACAACAACAATAGCAATATGGCAGTGACAGTGGCAGTGACAGCGCCAGGCATTTTTGTGGTGATTAGTAATCGAATCATAATCGCCGGTCACATTCAACGAACGTTTTACTATCGTCACCAGCAGCAACAGCAGCCGCGACACCGCTGTCAGCAACAACGTTGGCGACGCTGCCAACTGCGCCGCTCAGCTAAAGGCGGGTTTATTCAATTGTTGTTGTTTTTGTTGCTGAAATGGTTTTGCATTTTAATTATTATTTTTCAGTGAGTATGTGTGTGTGTTTGTGCTGCTTTGCCAGCTGTGGGTATTTTCATTCACTCGACGCTTTAGTCAAAGTTCGTTGATGGTTTTGGGCGTAAACACAATAAAAAGCGTTACGGCAACGTTTGGCGTGAAATTTGAATATGTAGGAATGGCTGCGTGTGCGTGAGATAGCATTTTGTGGGTGAATTCATGTGCGTTGTTTCGTTTTCCAATGTGTCACACAACGCTTTTTCATGTGACATTTATTCGTGCTCACCCTTTTGCTGTTGTCGTCTACACAGTTTTTGCTTGCTTATGATTTGTCGTTGTTGTTGTTGTTGTTAATATTTTTTGTGGCTGTAATATTTGTTTTGCATTTTAATGTTGCCATTACTTGCCGCTTGAAAACGTTTCGATAACATTGGATAAACCTTTTGTAAGCGCTGATATTTTGCCTTTTCCGTTGTCATAATTGCGGTGCAGTGAAGCGTACATTCACGCGCGTACATGTAGGAGTGACCTCATGACGTTCGATCAATGTTTTTTTTTTATTGGATTTTTTCCATTTCTGACTAATTTGGTTTTGAGTTACTTTGATGTATTGAATGACACCCATATGAGAGGTCAATTGCTCGTTGATAGCGGACAGACTGTCTTTAGTTGTTGGATAATAAAACAATTGGAAAATATTGAAAATAATATAAAAAATATTATCACAAAATAATACAATTAATTTTGGGCATTTTAACAAATCTATTTTTAACAAACTGTTGGAACAAATTGTAAAATTGTATTGACTAAATAAAAAAACAAACAATATAAAAATGAACCTTAATTTTCATTCATATAACTGATTTCAAACTATAAATAATTTGCACTAATTAAAATTTTCAGAATGTTCAAAAATATTTAATAAAAATTGTATCAAAGCTTATTATTTTCAAACTGTATTTTTATATTTTTAACATTTATAAACTTGAAAAATTTTAAATTATTAAAAAAAAAAATTTTTTGCTTTCTCGCTCACAAACAAATACAAATTTTTTTTAATTTTTGTATTCTAAAGCAAAATTAATTACTTTGTTTGAACTCCCGAAAAACATTTAATACACATTTCATTTACGGTTACTATTTAAAAAAATATATATTATATTATTTTATTTGTAACATTTATTTATGAACTTGAAAAATATAAAAATTCTAACTTTATAGAATTGTTCGCTCACTGAAAATACAAATTTTTGTAGTTGAGTATGCGTATGAGTTTTCTATTTTAATTTTTAACAAATTTGTGCAAACAAATTGTTGGAACATTGCAGAGAATTTAAAAAAAAATCAATACAAATATTGTTTGAAAATACTGCTGCTAGCTTTGGTATTTCAAAAATTTTTTTGCAAAGAAATTGTTTGAAAATTGTAGAAAACTAAAAAAATAATAATTATAAAAATCAATAAAAATATTTTTTGAAAATACTGCTGGCTTTTGTATTTCAAACATTTTTTTGCAAAGAAATTGTTTGAAAATAGTAGAAAACAAAAAAAAATAATAAAAATTCTTTTGCACAATTAAATAAATAAAAATAGTTTAAAACTATAAAATAATTTTTAGTAGTAAAAATTTTCAAAAAATTAAGAAATAATAAACTATTTAAAAGTTATTGTTTTAAAAAATTAAGAAATAATAAACCATTTAAAGGTTATTAAATATATTTGATATTTTTTAACAATTATTATTTAAAAAATTGGAATTTTATTTTCTCGCTCCCAAAAAAAATAAAAATTTGTATGCATTTTTTTTATTCTAAAGTAAAATGAATTAATTTGTTTGAACTCTGAAAAACATTTAATAAAATTTTTATAAACTTGAAAAATATAAAAATTTTAATTTCAAAAATAAGAATTTTATTTTCTCTCTTACAAACAAATACCAATTTTTGTTAATTTTTGTATTCCAAATTTCTAATTTTATTTTCTCGCTCACAAATAAATACAAATTTTTGTATTTTAATTTAAAATGAATTAATTAATTTATGCTCTGGACATTTTTGTTCTGCATTTAATTAAAAAATATGCAATAAAAATTGTATTAAAGGTTTTTAGTATGGAATAATATTTTTTATTTTTTTTAACATTCATAAAATTGACAAATTTTAAAATTATAATTTAAAAAATAAGAATTTTATACTCTCGCTATAATACACATTTTTGTGATTTGTTTCTTAAGTAAAATAAATTAATTTATTTGTACTCTGCCAGTTTTGAAAAACATTTAATACATATTTTATTAAAGGTTTTGATTTTCAAACAATAGTTTTATTTTAACGTTTATAAATTTAAAAAATTAAAAATTAAAAAAAAATTATAATTTAAAGAATACAACTTTTATTTTTTCGCTAAAAAAAAAAATTTTGTGAATTTTTGTATTCGAAAGTAAAAACAAATTAATTTATTTATACTCTGAACATTTTGGTTCAGCATTTCATTGAAAAAAATTTAAGAAACTCACACTGGTTGACGATAAAAGTTCTAAAAATGAACAACTAAATGCTGAAAATCACAAGAAAAGATTCCAGTGCGAATCTTCTAGAAGTCAGTAAATTTGTGAGGTAATAAAATATCGCCTATAAAAACCACAATGTTTACTGTATAGCCTCTTTGCTTTACTTTTTACATATTCTTTAAGCTCACTGTGCTCACTTGTTAGATCACTTTCAATTCTTTGAAATGCCTTCAACTCTACTAAAATATTCCCACTTTAACCTCAAAAAACTCCGAGCCAATAAATTTCCAGTACAGCTTATGCCACTATCCAACTACGAATTTCACACGCTTGCAAAGTTTTGATTTTTTTGTACACAATTCCCAATGCAAAAGCAACAACACTCTCCCGCTTGTCGGCACTCGCAAGTACTCAAGACGGGATGATGGAACATGGCATAGTGCATCTCGACCGTCCAACAGTCTATTTGTGAAGCCGCAGAGAGCTGTGTGATTGTGTGAATCTGGCCAGCAGCAACTACCAGCATGCAGCATAAATAATTACAGCGGCAAGTCAAGCCCGTAAAATGCTGCACACGTGCAAGCGGCCAGCCACGCAATGTGTGCAGCAGATAGCAAAATGCAAGAAGCTTACAAGCGACACAATATTGTAAGCCACCATAAATGACACCACACTCGAAACAACAAAAGAATCATTTACATTATTTACATGCAGCACTACAACACGGCCAATGCAGCGAAGCAAACGAAAGCAACAGTGGTGGACAGGGGTGGAAGCGGGATAGCCGGGGACGAGGCGCAACGAAGTGGTGTCATTAGTCAATGACTTGAGCGACACGGTGCGGCCTAAAAAGTAATCAAAAGTGCTAAAAACGACATAATAACTTCCTTTCGCACATAAACACACACACATAAACATAACTTGTAGGCACACACATACGCAACGAAATCGCTCAAGACAGTTGCGCCGTGTACCTGAAGTGTCATAAAAGGAGACGCAGAGGACTAAAAGAACAACCGACCGACTTGCAACGCAGGAATTGTCAGCAAACAAACAAACATGCATATATGTACATAAAAACCTTAGTAAGAAAAACAATAAAAAAGCAAAAAATTTACCAAAGAGCTAGAAAAAAGGGCCAGAAAGCGAAAACAAAAACTTGCTACAAGTCAAAGCAGTAAAAGGAAAGAAAATAAAGAAATAAAAAAATTTAAAAAAAAAATTGAAACAAGCAGAAAATACGGCGAAAACGAAAGCCATACAAGCGCTGCCGGCTGTTGGCTGCTTAAGAAAACAGCCAACAGCTTCAGCGTCTAAGTGGACGACGACTGTGAAAATTGCAGCCGACTGCATTCAACACGTACAGGCCGCCGTCTTGTGTTACGTTTTGAAAAGCAACAGCGCCCGCCACACACTCCGCCCGCGCGCCGGTGATTAATGATGAAAAACAGGCGACCCCAATGCTGCTTACAATTCTTACAAATTCTCGCCGTGTGTAAGTCGTCTTAGCTGGCGCGCTTTGCCTTCATCTCCCTTCTGCCGCCGTACACATTTTTGTTGTTGCTGTTGGCTGGAAGAAAGCGCGCAAGCCACCCACTCGCCGTTCGCCACTCGAAGCGCACTCAGCAAAGCATTGGGCCAGAAGCGTTGCGCTCAAAGGAGTCGCATGAAAAATGCTCGCACACACACACATCCGCATTTATATTTATTACTTGCACGATGCAGTTGCATCCTTTGCCAGGAAGACCGACCTGTATGTAATACGAACAACAGCAACAAGCACAATGGCGGCACAAAAGTGGCAGGCAGCACAGTGCATTGTGCCCTTTTGCCACACGGACAGCAACAACGCACGCTGCACATTGCACGTTGCACGCGAACGCTCGCCCGGTGCCTTTACGGTGTCGCGCTCATTATGCACATTTGCATTTCTTCAACAAAAACCTTCGTTTTTTTCTTCTTGCTGGCTAAATTTGTTTTTTAATTTTGTTGCTTCTTTGGCTTGCGATATTTTTGTTTTGATTGTTTGTTATTGTTGTTGTTGTGCATTTAGGTTTCATTTTTCATAAGCGGAACTTGTAGAATTGTTCGTGGCTGGTTTCGGCTGCGCCCTCTTTGCGCTTTTCTTAACGCGCTGCGTCTTTGCTTGTAGCTCGACGGCTCGACGCTCAGCCAACACGGCTCGTGTGACGCTGTTGCGGCATTCCCATTGACTGGAGGCAACCTTTTTCGTTTGCCAGCAATGGGTTTTTAATTTTTTAAATGCACCCATGTCTGCTGGCACACACGCTCGCTTGCATCTGCCTGCCTGCCTGCTTGCCTGACTGGCTGCCTGCATGTCTGTCCGTCCGTTCGTTCTGCCAGCCTGCACTCGTTTGGCTGTCTGCCTGGCCGCGTGCCTGTGCGTGGGTGTTTTGTCGTCATGGCAGGAAACGCATTGCCACAGGAAAGCGTTTTGTTTATTTTTTTCTCTCTACGCCATTGCTGGTGCTGCTTGTTCGTGCCATTCCACTTTAAAGGTGTTGCACCTATTGCGCTGTGTGCCGATTTGGTTGATGCTGCGTGAAAGAGCCCTTTAATGACGCTCATAAATTATATTCGAGTCAGCATGTCCCATTAACCGACTCATTAGGGCATGCAGAGTGCGATTAATTTAAATGAGAATTATGAGAAAAACAAAATTTTGCTGAAATCATTGTGCGCTGCAGCAAAGTTGTGTCTGCAATAAAATAAATGCATATCAATCTTTAAAAATTACTTGTATCAAATGCGACAAAAACCCACTTTTGTGGAGACCCACTAGAGGTCATTCATCGTAATCTGGCATAGTCAGTTTTTCATTTTCTAAACCGATGTTCTTTTAAGAGGACTTTAAGATTTTCATAACAAACACAATTTAAATTCTTTTTAAATATTTGCTGTTGTGTAATGATGAGGATAGGCATATGAAATGAAAGAGGAAAATTGTCGCCTTTTAACAAAATTTTCTATTTTGAACTTTCAGGATCAAAATATGTCAGTGAGGTCTTTTCAAATAATATATGTATCCTTCGATATCCTCGAAGTCTTTTAACGAATTCTTTTAAAAGTTACATGTATTGGACCTCAGTTTGTAGTATATTACTTAAAAATTGTATTCTTCTATCTTTATTAGTTCAGAGTAAAAAAATAAGTTTTCATCCATAAGCAAGAATTAAGTATGTAAGCTTTTCTGATGGGTACTTTAACTTATCACAGTAGTTGGTGTAGTTATAAATCGTTAAAATATAAATATATAACATAATATACGTTCTGACAAAATATAATACTTATATATAAACTTGCATTAACACAACACACCTAAAATCGTTCTTTATTTCATTGAAGTGCAGGCCACATATTCGATTAGTTTTTTGCAGATTACGATTGCAGGTTACCGCACTGGATACTATACATAATGTTCTTGTTTTAAAAATGTCCTTCGAAACTGCATCAAGTTTGATACGGTTTATTTTTTATTATTTTTTATTATTCGGGGTTAATTTTTGTGTGCATTGTGACATTCATGACAGTTGGTTTTATATATTTCACGAAGATGTCATTCTACTTGGTTCACTTGCATAACTTCACTATCATGATTTTCTACTAGAAAATATTGGTTGAATCAACCTTCAAAGATTCAAAGAGGATTCCAAGAAATTATTATTATTATTTATTATATTAAATTAGATTAAATATTTGAGATGAGAGAGAGAGAGAGTTAAGTAGTAAATAGCAACCGCAACCGATGATTAATAGTTGCGGACAGTTATGGAGTTTCGACATTGTTAGCTATCAGATTTTAAATAAAATGGAGAAAAACTTAAAAATGCCCTCCTATAGAAGTATTCCGCAAAGCACATAGGTTTTTCTTTGGTGCCTGAGGGCGTCACACTTTATAAAAGCATGGAAAGCTGAAAATAAATCTTTATTCGATTTCAATTGAGGACGCAATTTTTAATTATGAATACTTTAAAATCCCTCAGTTTGACATTTTAGTGATTCAGGAGTTTATTTAGCCTGCAAGGTTTACTTCTGAATACTTTAAAATCTCTCAGTTTGGCTTTTAAGTGACTCAGGAATTTAAGGTTTAAAGTGCCCCAACTGTGTTTTTGAATGCTTATGGTTGGTGTTTTTGTTTAAAAATAGCTTCTCCGGCTTTTTCTTCTGGCTTTAATAATGGTTCCAATCTATTTTGGGGACTTGTTAAAGCAGAATTCAGCTCCGATTCATGTGAATCAGGAAGGCTAATAAAATTAGACCGTTGTATGGGTCAAAGGTAAGAAACCGAAGACCCTTTTAGATCACCCAAAAGCAGTTTTTGGTACCACAAGCAATCAAATTCAAGCTTCAATGAACAATTTTGCAATACTAGAAAGAATACAACATTGTCCTTGGATTGGGCAGTAAGAAACCTCCCACTTCCCTTTCTTGACTGACCTGTTCAACCCATCAACCATCGATGGGGGCATGTGTAGTTTTAGAGTCCTTCCCTCTTGTGGTAACACAATGGATTATTACTGACCTATGATACATTTCACCACATCTCCTATCTCCATCTATGTTATTGAGAGTAGATTACAGGCGTGTTGCTTTTTCTTCTACATAGAATAAAAGTAGATTCGCTAAGATTCCTCATTCCTTCTCATTAAGTCAGCTGCTCCAAAAGTGTCAACGACTGAACTGTAATGTGTTCATGTAATGGTTGAAGAGATAGTTTTCTGTTAATGTTTTTTTTTTAACTTCTATTCTAAGTGAGTTAAGTTAATAATTAAAGTGGTGTAAATGTTCTCACTTCTTCATTTACGTGTTTTTTTGAGTAGAAGAAACCAATGTGTTTCCTGCGCATACGGCAAAAGTTCGTTCCTCCTTTTCTTCCTATCTATCTTGTTTGTAAACTGCAAAATCTTATTAAAATGTTTATGTTAAAGCCAAAGTCTGTGCTGAGTTTGGGTTTCAAAAATGTTTTCCATCCGTTTGCTCCTTTCACTGGCCTCAGTAGTTCAGCGGGTAGGGCGCTGACTCTTCTTACCAGAGGCTCTAAGTTCGATTCCCAGTTCAGGCTGATTTAACACTCGTCTACATCTATCACTCTCTACATGAAGTAGATGACGTGTGTCTCTCACAGAGACAGCCACCGTACTCTACTTAACTATCTTCTTTATAATCTTTATTAGCATTGAGAAATTGCGGCAGTTTTGAACTCTATTAGTTAAAAACCCACTTGATTCGAAATTTTAAGGGTTTTTTTTATTGTTGTTTCAATTTTTTTTTTGGGTTACGTTTTTTGTCATAGAAACTTTTTCACATTGATTTAGAAACCATTTTTTTCACAAAAGGGAAACCTCCAAAACTTGACCTCAACACTTACTTACAACTACAACAAAAACTTAACCAAACAAAAACTAAAAATCAAATCAAATCAAAATCTGTGTATCGATTTTTTTTTATTTTAACCTAATCTAAGCTACAAATTTGAATTTTGTCCCTGAAATTTGTTTATGTTTTTAGTCAATAAAAGCTGCTCATATTTCCGTCACAGTGCAGATTGTAGCAAACTGGAGCTGGTGTCTCTTACACTGCGCTCGTACCACTTTTCACCGCACGACCTCGACAAATACTTGGCAAAAATTAATTAAGTCATTCTGATTAGATCGAGAAATGCGAGAGCATAAGGCACACACACACACACACACTCACTCACACATATAAACATCCACGCAAATGTAGCTTGTGGTGAAAAATTGTGCCACGGGATGACATAAAAAATCTACAAGACAAAACAACGACAACATCGGCATCGACAGGCAACAACGAGCCAGCGAAATGGAACGAAATGGAGGCATCAGCATCAATTTTTGTGCAGTAGCAAAGAAAATGTCACGTTTTCACATAACTTACGCCGTGTAGACGGAGACGGAAAGCCGAAGAGCGGCAACAAGACGAACAAAAAGCAGCCGCAGTCGCAGACAGTGCGAGCAGAAAAAGCCGTTGGCCAAGCGTGGCAATGGAGCGTGAGAAATGTTTATGGTTTTTTTTCGTTGCCGTTTTTTGTTTTTGCAAAACCCCAAACTAATGAAAAGGAGCTGTTTATGGTGAAAATTTGTTTGTCTGCTTCGAATTGAATTAAATTGGGAACAACAACGACAAATCGTTCAAGATGTTTTTATTTTTGGCAATTTTAATTGGCGAAATTTTCACACAACTCAACGGCGGCGGGTAGAAATCAATTGGCATAGATTGCAGCAAAACGTGTGTGCGGCAATATTAGCACTTTGCCAAATTGAATTGCAAAGTGGCAGAAATTGCAGCGCACCCCAAATTGATTGGCTGATTAGTTGCGATGTTGCACGGCTGGGCTTTGGCAATAAACCTAACATCCACACAATGGACAACAAAAACGGACATAGAGTCGAGTGGTTGGGACATTTTTACGAGCTGCTCGACGCACTCCATGCAACACGTTCGCGTTGCTATTTATTGTCCTTCGGGCTACAACAACGACCGACAACAGCTGCCGCAGTCAGACAATAAAATCGCACGTGATGTAGCGCAGATATTGAAATTTAAGCGCCAATTGATGCAGCACCCGATACATTAAGGCGGCCAGTGCTTTAGGGGATTGGGCGGTTGAGTGTTTATACTTATTGAAAGTTTTCCACAATTTATGTAATTCGTGGTTATTAATGAGTTAATAAGGGAGATATAAAATTTGTGGCTTTTTGTAACAGCTGGCAACGCTGTAAAAAGTATGCTTTATCTTTAAAATAGGACCGACATCTTTTTAGAGATTTTTCATAATCAAAAGAAAAAAAGGAGAAGTGAATGATAAAGGGGCAGGAAATAGAGAAGAGGGAAACGGAAATGGGAAAAGGTCAAAGGGGGAAGAAAAGACGCAAAAAACAAGGGGAAGGGAAAAGGGCATAAGAGAAAGGGAAAAGAGAAAAGGGATAAGAAGAGAGGAAAATAGGACAAGGGAAAATAGAGAACAAAAGAAAGAAAAGCAAATCAAAACACAAATTAATTCAAATAAACTCAAACAAATTCAAATCAAATCATATTGAATTACCTCAAATCAAATCAAATTGAATTACATCGAATCAAAACAAATCAAATAAATTCAAATCAAATCAATTCAAATCAGATCAAATTGAATTACAGCAAATAAAATCAAATCAAATCAAATTGAATTACATCAAATCAAAACAAATAAAACAAATTCAAATCAATTAAATTTAAATCAAATCAAATCAAATCAAATAAATTCAAATCAAATCAAATCAATTAAAATAAATTCAAACCAAATCAATTAAATTTAATCCAGTTTAAATCAATTCAAATCAAATCAATTCAAATCACATAAATTCAAATCAAATCAATTAAAATAAATTCAAACCAAATCAATTCAATTCAATTTAAATCAATTCAAATCAAATCAAATCAAATAAATTCAAATCAAATCAATTAAAATAAATTCAAACCAAATCAATTCAATTTAATTCAATTTAAATCAATTCAAATCAAATCAATTAAAATAAATTCAAACCAAATCAATTCAATTCAATTTAAATCAATTCAAATCAAATCAAATCAAATAAATGCAAATCAAATCAAATCAATTAAAATAAATTCAAACCAAATCAATTCAATTGAATTCAATTTAAATCAATTCAAATCAAATCAAATAAATTCAAATCAAATCAAATAAATTCAAATCAAATCAATTCAAATCAAATCAATTAAAATAAATTCAAACCAAATTAATTCAATTCAATTTAAATCAATTCAAATCAAATAAATTCAAATCAAATTGAAATACATTAAATCAACACAAATCAAATAAATTCAAATGGAATCAATTCAAATCAAATCAAATAATATTAATTTAAATCAAGTCAAATCAAGTCAAGTCAAGTCAACTCAAGTCAAGTCAAGTCAAGTCAAGTCAAGTCAACTCAAATCAAATCAAATCAAATCAAATCAAATCAAATCAAATCAAATCAAATCAAATCAAATCAAATCAAATCAAATCAAATCAAATCAAATCAAATCAAATCAAATCAAATCAAATCAGATCAGATCAGATCAGATCAGATCAAATCAAATCAAATCAAATCAAATTGAATTACATCAAATCAAAACAAATCAAATAAATTCAAATCAATCAATTAAAATCAATTCAAATCAAATCAAAATGAATCAAATCAATTCAATTCAAATCAAATTAAATGAAATCAAATTGAATTACATCAAATAAAATCAAATTAAATTAAATCAAATCAAAGGAAAGGCAAGGGAAAGAAAGGGACGAAAGGAAAGCAAAGGAAAGGAAAGACAAGACAAGACAAGACCAGAAAAAAATAAGATAAGATATAATAATAACAGAAAGTTGTCACTGAAAACAATCAAAGTCCACACATGGCGAAATATACAATTTTAAAATGTCAAATATTGTTTACAACTTCACACTTTTCTTATTAGAATTTTCAGCAATCAATCAATTCAATTCAATTTCAATTTTCGTAGCTGCATATGAAAACTAAACTTGATGGCGCGTATAAAGCAAAATATTTGTTTGCAGAAAGTGTTGTTGCAATTAGCAGACACAAATTGCGTAACGTAAATCCAAGTTCAATATCGCCCAGATGTGATGCGATATGGTCGCTGCGCTATTAAAACCTCAAACAATAAAATCCATTTGAAAGCCAAATGCAATTCATTTCTTCACAAAAACACGTGAAGTGTTTAGTGTGTGTGTGTATGTTAGTGTAGTTTTCAGTGTTTGTGTGTGTATATGATTGTATGTTTTTTCATATGTTTGTGTAAATTGTATAATTGAAAACATTTTTACTGTCATTTATGGCGCATTAAATCGACAACAAACGGGGCGTCGCCAGCCTCACTCATCCGTCGTCTCAACCCAGCCTAGCGAGGCCACTCACCCACAAGCTGCGGCCAGCAACCTTCGCGACCATTTACAGCCCAAGCATCCATCGCAGCGAGTCATGCATGGCGTTCAGGCCCAGCCAACTGCGGCTTCTAATCAACAACATTTATGTTTGCTCATAAATATGCAAATATCCTTTAAGTACATTTTAGCATTGTCCACCTTTTTCTTTGCCAATTTTGCTTTTAACTTGTGCCAGCTGCGCTCTCGGGGCCGATCTGACGCCCGGCGATTGCATCGCACATCATCAGCGCCTGTAAATGGCCATTACAGCAAATTGTGTTGTGTTGTGTTTTGTTGCATTTGACAAAACATTGACTTGTTGCTGTTGCTGTTTTTGTTATTCGGTTTTCTCATGTCTGCTGTTGTGTAGCTTGTTGTTGCTTTTGCATTTTTTTACTTTATTGGATCATAAATAACACCTTGTAAGTCATTACACGTAGCCACGCCGTGTTCCTCCCTCTATGCAAAAGTCAGCTTAGTGGCCGCCGCTTCTTCTTTAGGGCCTTCTTACTGTCTTTTGCGTTCTTTTGTATTTGCAATGAGTTGTTGTTGTTGTTGTTAGTAGTGGTTGTAGTGTTGATCTGCACAGCACTAAGAACAACTGGAAAAATTTAATATTTATAGTTAGTATGTCCGTTTATGATGTTGCTGACACTGGCAGCAAGTTTGTTGCAGAAATGTTGATGCAACAGTTGAAATTTGCAAGCGTCTTTGGAGAATGTTGAAAAAATAGATTTAGTAGTAGCGAGAGCGTTGCTCTCTTTGCCTTTAAACCTGGAATACTAATCTTAGTTTGCAAGATGTACGCATTTTCAGAAGAATCAACTAATGGTATTCAATGTTTGAAGAACTCATTCTTCGACCGCCAAACAATTTAAGAAAGTCAGGGACCATTTAGGCGAGAATTCAGCCATCAGAATGTTCAAAATATCTACACAAATAGTAGAACATTTTTGACAGTGAAACGTAGTACTTAATTTTTGTTCAACGTACATATTTATTGCATTATTATTCCCTAAAATCTGAAATTTACTGAATTTATTCCTTCTTTGCAGATCTCATTGTGTGTGTTCAGCGCGTATTCGATTTGTTTGTCAGTCAGCGATATTGCCATAATTCGTTCGAAATCGCTCACATTCAAGCCGAATGCAGTATCTCAACTACGCATTGCAAACATCCTCGCGTTTCCTTTCAACATCCGTCACTGCCTCGCCGGGTTTCGCTGACACGCACACCAACACATCCATAAAAACACCCACCACCCACACACACACATACCGCCTGCCCGCATCAACGCCAGCCGCATCCCCCGCAACAGCAACAACAACAGCAACAGCAACCGCCCCAGCCAGCTACCCTCGCGACTTGAACAGCAATTCGAATCTCACAGAGACCGCAATAGCCGCCGAGGAAGGCGCCACTTACGCAACCGACGAAGTGGTCTCGGCATCGCTCAGCAGCGCTGATTGTGCCTGCAGCAGTGGTAGTGGTGGTGGTGGTGGTGGTGGTGGTGGTGCAGCAGCAACAGCGACCGCACAGCCTCAATGAAATTTACTTACCACGATTAATGTTAACTTTGCGCGCACCAAACTGCTATCATTCTTCAATCGCGACATGGCCGCAACGGACGGCCAAATAATATTGGCCGCCTCTCGTTTCGGGGACACCCCGCCGGTGTACCTGCGCGAGTTCTCCAAGCAAAAGTTGCCCGCCGTCGCCAAGATCGTCAAGGGCCAACACCAGAATCTCGGCGTGCCCACGCTGTCGGCTCCGTCGCTGCAGAGCACCGCACTCTTTCTGAGCGCCGGCAAAAAGTATCAAATACTCGCGCAGCCCATCAAGATCAAGGAGGGCCGCAAGACGACCAATGTCGGCGCCAAGGTGCTCATACCGGAAACGTATCCCGGCTACTTTGAGTTGCTGAGCGAGGATGGCCGCTCGACGCGCTGCATCGATTCGGTGCTGGAGCTGTCGAAGCGACGCAACTTGCGCGTCCTGGTGCGCGAGACATTTCGGTGCACGCAAATGAATCGCACCATACACGCTGGTGAACTGTTGACCACCATGAACGACAACGGAAAGTATTTGCAATGTAAGAACATCAAAGACGAGATTATCAATTTGCCACTCGATACCAAAGCGAAATTCTCACCGATCGCCAAGGAGGACAGCATCAGCGGGGTGCATACGGTGAAGAATCTACTACTGAAGCGAATGCCAGTGATTGTGCGGTAAGTTGAGAAATCAATTGTGTATCTAAAACAAAGTATTGCTACAGGTTAGCAACTATGCGACACTTACAGGGGAACATTGCACTTTTTGGGACACATTGTCATAATTTGTGACATATTGTGACAATTTGGCTCACAATCTAGAAAACATCGTACGATTTTTACTACCACAACAGGAGACACATTGTTATAATTTGTGACATATTGTGACAATTTGGCTCACAATCTAGAAAACATCGTACGATTTTTACTACCACAACTGGAGCCACATTGTTATAATTTGTGACATATTGTCACAATTTGGCTTGCATTGTCCCAATTTTTTTATTGTACTTTATTTGTAAATTGTATGATTTTAACCATCCTAAATGGAACCACATTGTTATAATGTGGCATATTGTCACAGTTTGGCTTGCATTGTCACAATTTGGAACACAATGTCACAATTTAAGACACATCGTACCATTTTTACTACCACAACTGGAGACAAATTTTTATAGTTTGTGACATATTGTCACAACTTGGCTTGCATTGTCACAATTTAGAACACAATGTCACAATTTAAGACACATCGTACCATTTTTACTACCACAACTGGAGACAAATTTTTATAATTTGTGACATATTGTTTTAATTTGTAACATATTGTCACAATTTGCCTTTCATTGTCAAAAATTTGAACACAATATCACAATTCAGAATACATCATATGAATTTTTTAAATATTCTTGCAAGGATATTTAACACATTGCCACAACTTGGTGACACATTCACCCAATTTAAAACAGAACACACACACATTGTCGCAATTTACATATAAGACACGTTTGCTAGGACAGCTAACATATTATTACAATTTGGGATATGTCACAATGTGGGACATATTGTCACACATATTACGCAATTTGTCACAGTTTGTCGCAAGTACATCTAGCATATTTTTACAGTTTGTGATACATTGCCATAAATTAGAAGCCATTATCGCCATTTGTGACATGTTGTCACAATTCAGAATTCATTGCATTTTTGCCAACTGCCAGTTACCTCATATAGAAAGTTCGTTTCAAATATAATAGTGGAAGCCATATCTCTTTCTTCAGTGTAAAGAAAACTCTAACCTCTAACACGTATATTGTGGTCTCGCTCTTACAGATTAGTTCACGGTAGCGCTCCCAAAGGTCTCAAGCAACCCTTCGTGCCGGAATTGCGTCTGCTCGGCTGTGTAGAAATCGATCGCATCTTTGCGCTGCCACTGCAAAAGGACAACGATCTGGTGCCGGTGCCGTTGAATGTGAAGATCAAACTGCAGCGCGTACGCAACATGGAGCAGCTGGAGCACTTCATCGAGTACAGTCGATTTCTGGAGAAGGCCCAGCGACTGTTGGCCGATGCGCGCGACCGTCTGCAGGTGGTCGATCTGAAGCTGTCCGAGAAGGAGAAGAAGGACTCCAAGTTCAGTAGTCGCAATAAATTGCCCGTGGTTATGTTGCCATCGGCGGCCGTGGCCGGCGGCCTCATGGAGAACGGCTACGTGCTGCGCAAGAGTGCCAGCTGTGATGCGTACAGCAAGAGTCAGGGCGGCGGTGCGGCTGCGGTGAATAGCGCCGAAATCGCCGAGGAGTACAACGAGATCGATCACATCTACGACTATGTGCGCGGTCTGACGCCACTGTCCAAGGGACTGACGCGCTTCGAGCCGATCTGCGAGACGCCCACTATCAAGTCGCATCACACCGACAGCAGCGGCAACTATTGCAGTCTCATACGCGTCGGCGTGCAGGGATCGAACAACAACAACAATAACAACAGCAACAATAACACCAGCGGCAGCAACAATAACAACAGCCTGAATGCCAGCAGCGCCAGTAATACGAACAACAGTCATAACAACAACAACTACAGCAGTTTAGAATCGAATAAGCACACCAACACCAACAGCAGTCACAACAGCAGCAGTCACAGCCACAACAATAATAACAACAACAATAACAACAGTAATCATCACCACCATCCGAGTCACGCGCACAATCACAGTCACCAGCATCAGCATCACCAGTCAGCGCCGTTGGTGAACCACTACCACCACAGCCATATTCAGGAGGACATCAAGCCGGTGCCGCCACCCATCGAAACGATTCCGGGCAAGAAGTTGCCCGAGAAGCGCCAACGGCCCACACTACCAAAGCTTTACTTGAAGAACACACACAGTTCGGGCAGCGGCGGCGGCGCGGGCATCAGCAACGCCAACGCTATCGCCCACCATCACCACCACCATCACGCACACCCGCACGCGGCCGGCGCAGCGGCGGCAGTGGTGAGCGCAACAGCGGCCGCGGTCGCTGCGCACCATCAGCATCATCACGGCAAAATACTGACGCCGAACAATCATCAGTCGGCGTTGGCCGGCAGCAGTAACAACAACAGTAACGGCAGTGCGAACGGACCGCTGAGTGCAGGCATTATGGGCAGCAAGGAGAGCAGCCTGGAGCCGCAGTCGCCGCTCTTTCACATCAGGTGCGTGCAGCAACCATGGAGTTGCCAACCTTTGAACGATTCGCAACTTATTTTACGTTTTTTTGTTTTTGTTTCATGCATTCCCCTTTGCACAGGTACAAGAGCCTCAGCAGCCTGCAGCTAACGCCCGACAGCACCTCGATGAACGCGACGCCGATCTCAAGCAATCCCAAAGGACAGGTGGCCGTGCCGCCCGATGTGGTGCTCAAGTGCAACAGCATTCTGGCGCCGCATCTGCCGCCGCCGCTCAGCAAAAGCTCCAGCACTGCCGGCGGCATGGGCATGGGCATGGGCGTGGGCGTGGGCATGGCCGGCGTCATTCATCACAATCCGCGCGAGGGTACGCTGGACTCGTCGCGCAGCGGCGGCCGCACTTCGGGCGACTCGAACAAGCTGCCCGAGAAGAAGACACGCCGCCTGTCGCGGCCGCGCAGCCTCTCCAATCTGGTGTGGGATCTGCGGCCATCCAAAGAGAAATCGAAAAAGAAACTTTACATACACCACTTCGACCATCGCCAGCAGGCAACGCTCTACTTGTAGTCAGTTCAGGGGCAGAAGGAGAGGGGCGTGCGAGCCACAATATTGGCAGTCAATCGGGTGGACAGTCGAGCTGCGTGACACTGGCTGAGTTGGTGGGCGTGGTGTCAACACTACGTCGCAGTCGATGCGGAATGTGCAAGCTGGAATGTTGTTGTCGATGATGAGGATGATGAATGATGTTGCCATCACGTAATTTTTATTAGTGCTTAGTTGGAGTTTTAATGTGTAAACTTAAGGTAAGTGAATCGAAGAATTTAATTGAAATACAATCAAATATGTAAACACCGACACACAGAAATTAGATTAAACAAAATGAAATATCACTGAGCGGCCAGAGAAATGGTTGCCATTGGCATTTTAATAGATTGTAGACTGTTGCCGCTGTCGTTGCCGTTGCTGTTGCTGTTGCAGGCAAATCACGCAATTAATACTGCAGCCAATTGATTGCCACGGCCGCGTATCTAACTCGGCCGTATGCCGTATTCCATTTATTTGCCATTTCAATTCGATTGCAATTTGGCAAAGAATTGCCAGCTAATTAAATTCAATTCGTTGGCAGTTTGTTACCAATTGCAATGTCGTTGCTAGCGGTGCGTTGTTGGCGTTGCTAAGGTTGTTGTTATTGTTGTGGCTGTTGTTTTTGTTGCTGTTCATTTGCCATTTAAATTAAGAAGTCACAACATCTTCCTCCACATCAACGTAATTATGCAAAGGCAACAGGGAAAGGCAAGTTGCAACAACAACAAAAACGTCTAGCAATAAACGACAAACGGGCTGCGCGGCAACGGCAACGGCAGCGGCAACTTAGAATAATGCAATTTGCAAATTGAATCGTGTCTGTTTGTCCCGATTTTCCATTTTCTGGCTGCCGTTGCCTTTTCTTCTTCCTGCTCTGGCACTTTTCAATTTCTTTTTTGTCAGACTTTTTGGCTCTTTGATTTTTATTTTCTATTATAATTTTGTTTTATTTTTCAAACTGTTATTTTTTATTTGTTTGTTTTTGTTGTCCATTTGCATTTTCATTGTGCAACAGCGCTTTGATGTACTGTTGACCATTTAAATGTATAATACAAACAACGGTGAAGATGCCAGCCACTGTCGAAGGCGTTGTTGTTGTCACCATTTGTGTTGGCAGCGCCAGTATGGTGGCATGGCCACTCTGTTGCACTTTGGCTGAGTTATGGTGCTGCGCATAGTGCATTATTCAAAAGTGACTAGTTGTATTTTCACAGTAAATGAAGTTCGTGTTCTGAGTCTTTTGTTTGGTAGCAAATTTCGCACAATTTATGGAGCAACATAAAGTAGGGAACAACAAGGCAGAGAAGGAATTTTAATAATTGGAAAAAAGTATTTGAGTGATTTTTAAAGAAAAATTCTTGTTAAAATTAAAGAAGGTTGAAATTTTTGCTTTTGAGTCAATGTTTTGTTTTTTAATGCTAAGCTTTTAATAGTTAGTTTTAACTTTAAAGAAACTGCGTATGAAAGTTATCTGAAAAGTTACAGTTTTGTTAGGTTTTAATGCAGTTAATTAGTATTAAGATTTCCTATAATCTACAAGTAGGATATCTTTTGGCTACAAGTAAAGTTAGAGTTGGCTGAATTTTTATAAGAAAACATAATCTTACATATTTTTAAGCAATTTAATTCAATTATTCTTTAATTCATTAATTCATAATTAGTTTAAACCTTTTGAATAAACCTTTTGAATTTAAAATTAACTATTTTTCATAAAATTCATGATTCAAATTAAAATAAAATATTTTAAGATAATTGATTTACTTAATATTAATTTACTCAATTTTAAAATGCAATTTTTTCATAAAACCCTTGAATCAAATCAAAACAACAAAATTTTAAAATAATTAATTTACTTAATTTTTTAATTTTAAAAGTAAATAAAATATATTAAAAATAAAAATATTTTAATTAAAGCAATATTTAAATTTAAATGTATGTATTTAAAAAAATTGATTTTTCCTGGTAAAAAAAGTATCAAAATCGTACTATATTTAAAAAATGTATATTTTGATAAAAAAGAATTAAAACAAATAAATATTTTCATTTACCATAAAATTAAAATATTTAAAAAAAACTAATGAAAAAATACTTAAATTTAAAGAAATTTAAAAAGTTTAAATTTTTTAATAAAAAAACGTATGAAAGTTAAATACAGTATAAATATGAAAAAAATATATTTTTAAAATAAAAATTTTTCCATTGAAATATATTAAATAAACATAAGTTAATTGTTTTTTAATTTACATAGTCTTTAATTTTTTCAAATAAAATCTACTTAAATTAAAAGTAGTATTTTTATACTTAAAAAAAAACAAATAAATATTCAAAAAGTAAAATTTAAAATAAAATTCGAAACCAAATGTTTAACTTAAATAAAAAAAAAAATTATTTCAACATTTTTGTTTTAGATTTTGTGAAAATTTGTTATTTGATCATAATTAAATTTTTTAATCAAACTTTTTAATATATACAAATTAAAATATTTTTTATTAAAACAAATGCATATTTCATAAATTTGAGTTTTTCTAAATCAAAATACTTTTTGTTGTAATATTATATACTGAAATGTTATTGTGAATTTAAATATTTTTTTCATTGTTTTTTAAAAAATTTAAAATTATTCAAAATTAAAAATTTTTAAATATATTTCAATTGCAAGTATATTTAAATTAAGAAATACCTTTTTAACAAAAACAATTTTACATTTAAATTTTTTAAATGTATTACATATTTCTCTCTAAATTTAAATATATTTTTAAATTAGTTTATTTTTAAATTTAATATTTTTTTGTTTTGAATATTTTTTAATTTTTGAAATATAGGTATTTCAATTTAAATAATTTTGGAAAATTGCATTTTTTAAATATATTTAAATTTAAGTATATTTTGAAAATTAAATTTTTACAATATATTTATTTATTTATTATTTTTAATTACAATTAAAATTATAATTAAAAAAAGCACTAGCTGCCAGGGCTATCGGCTTACAATATATTTAAATTTAAGTATATCATGAAAACTACATTTTTTAAATATATTTAAAATTAAATGTTTAAATTTCTAAAATAGAAATATTTTTTTTTAATATATATAATTTAAAATTAAATTAATTTTATTTAAAAACTTTAATTTTAAATGTAATTTCAAATATTTCTTTATTTAATTTAGCAAAAATTTCTTAAAAAATTCTTAAAAATTTCTTAAATATTGTTGTCCTTTCTGACGACTGCCAAGTTGACTTAAAACTTTTGGCTAACTATACTTTAAAAATTCAAAAAATCAATTAAAAATATTTAAAGGTATTTTAATCAAATAAATCGAAATTCTGCTTGTTATTTCAGCTTCTGATCCTGCCCACGTATCCACTACGTTCTACTTGCACGCAAAAGGAAGTTAGCAGCTAAACTTTTCCATGGCCAATGCAGCACTTTACCGTCTAACCACACATACAAGAAACCAACTCCGCTTGCACCAATTCTAACAAAATGAATTTTTGACATCACTGCTAGCTACACACAAAGAAAAACTCCATCGAAAATTAACCATTACCAAGAAACCACTTTGTGTTTTGTACCCACAACGAAAGTTTGTAAGAAATTAGCTCCTCTTTCATTCCACAAAAGCAAAACAAGTGTTAAGGAAAAGCTTTAAAACATTTATTATTTAAATTAATTGTGCCTTTAATGGAATTTTCGCTTATGTAAACACACTTGCAAGTCCAAAAAGTCTTAATGAAAAAAATGAAAACATTTTAAAAAATCTATAGTACCCCGCGCAAAAAGCTGAACCGCAAACAAGCGAACGAAATATTTGAAAAATATTTCGTTGAAGATATTTTTCCTAATATGTATGTACCCGATATGTGTTTATTTCGATGTGAAATCGTTTATCAGCACATTGCAAGTGAAATGTTAGTGTTGTGCCCGATGCCAGCGACCGATGGCCGTTGACTTCGAACAAGCTCTAAACACACTCAAATCTAGATTCGTTTGGAAGTTCCGCGCAAAGGGCCACCCTCGATCAAAGCCAATAAGCAGTTAGAGAGTTACAACAACAACAGCAAAATCACTTTTGAGCTAATTCATATTTATGCTAGAGTTATTTGAAAGCTAAAAAATGCTTACACACACACATACACACACACACACATACACACAAACACATCAAGTCTTTAAAATTGTGATTTTAATTTTATGGTTAAACGCTGTGGAGCAGCAAGCGAGACAATGCGATATCGAAGCATTTTGCCGCCGCACGAACTTTGCTGCTTCGCGAACATTATTCGTAGGCATTTTACTCTACATACAAATATATTTTTCATAATTTTTGTCTCAATAGTTAGGTTGTAGTTAATTTAAAAAATTTACGAAATATTGTACTATGCGTTTTCTCCAGTCACATTGCACCGCGAATGCAATATATATCTGTGGCATTTTGACAAAACCACTTATGTCGAAATAGTGAAATTTTCCAGTTTTTTTAGTCATAAAGACACAATTTCAAAACGCTTCTTTTGGTGGAATCGGCTTGTTTTTACGACATTTAGTTACAGAGATATGATGTATAGCATTTCAACTTTTCTCGAGTTTTGTATGAGATTTGCTCTGCACCTTATTAGTATTTTCGCTCTCGTGAACAATTTGAAAATTAGACTTAAGTTGTTTTGTCAAAATGCCACAGATATGTATGTACATTTAGTGCGACCATTCAAACTCGACTCATAGTTAAGCAGTTACGAGCCACTACAAGCAATTCAATACAACTTACTCAACTACATACTCGTAAATAGTGTGAATTCAACATATATATATTCCATACGATCCAATTAAATGGTAAACCTAAACTGCCGCTAGAAATGCAAACAACAAAAATACCGAAATAAATAAAAACTAAAATAGTTATGATAAATAAAAGTCGAAAGCAAATCGAACCAATCGTAGATGCATGAGAACTTCATGAATTTCATATTGTAATTTGTTTTGTTGTTATGTCGTTTGTAATTTTGTGACAACAACAACAACAACTTTCAAGTCGAAGTAAATGAAAAAACCAATAACAATTGAGCTGTGCGCAATGAAACAAGCAAAACGAAAACGACAGCAATGTTTTTGTGTGTAAAATTCGTTTGTCTCTTAGTTTAGACATTTGAAATCCATTTGTAAACTGTATTAGTCGATAATGTGCATTTTAGTATTTTATGTCCAATAAATGAAATGTGTCAGATAAAAATCATAAATACAAACAATTGTTGTTGCATTTGTGGAAGAGGATAATGGATGATTATGAAAGAGGATAATGAAGGAGGTAAGTGTTCAATGGTTTCGCTTCACAGACACTAAATGTTATTGAAATAGTGATGAAAACGAACTGTTCAACAGTAAGAAAGGAACAGTTTCTCACTCCAAAGATTTTTGAAACAGAGTTGAGATACCTATGGCGGCCAAATTAAAGCGAACGGCTGCACAGTGAACACATGCGCACAGGCAAAGTGTGCTACAACAAAGCAGCCGCCTTGTACTTTTACAGATCAAAACAACTGTGTGGCACAGGTACGTTTAATTATGTCTAATTACAGTACCGTAAAATGTAATTAGACACGCGTCTAATGAAACTTTTGTGCCACAAAGAAAATTGTTTGTACAAATTGGAAATCAGTTCGTCGGCTAAAATGTTTGTACATTGAAGTGTTGGGTTAGAAACAGTTTTTAATAGATATAAGATATCAGATATTACGGTACGTGAAATGCCAATTTATGAACCCTATGACTAGAGTGTCTAATGCTGACCTGTCCTCTACATACCGCAGTCGGTTCTTTTATTGGAAGTATACAACGTGCGACAAAAATAAAAAAAATTTTCACACCGGAAAAAATCCATATGGGCGTGAAACTAGAGACCAAATATAGTAATACTGCGTACTCACTTTTTCATTTCTACATCCTTTGTCCTTTTAAAAGGACTTCAAAATTTTGAAGAGGATAAAAATTTTAAAAAATATATAAATACTTAACCTCGTTAGAATATGGCGATATGTATATCAAATGAAAGAGGAAAGGCTCAAGAATTGAAACAAAATTAATGTTTTATCTATTTGTAAAAAAAGGATATGAAAAAGATCCTTTGAAAATTTTAATCCTTTATATCCTTGAAAATTTACATCGAATTTTCTTGAAAACTAAGTATGTTAAAACCCCAAATCTCCTTGAGCACGTGTCAAAATTTCATTATTCTCGCTTCATTGATTTTGTATCTTTTTATTATTGAAAATACTGATACTCAAATAAATTCTAATTTTTGTAGGTACTTCATTAGAATTGCAGCTTCCGCCTTTTTTTTAATAACTTTCGAACTAATAAAGTTAGAGTAATGAAATTTTGACACGTGATCAGGGAGATTTGGGGTTTTAATATACTTACTTTTCAAGAAAATTCTATGTAAATTTTCAAGGATATAAAGGATGAAAATTTTCAAAGGACCTTTTTCATATCCTTTTTTTACAAATAGATAAAAAATTAATTTTATTTAAATTCTTGAGCCTTTCCTCTTTCATTTGATATAAATATCGCCATATTCTAACGAGGTTAAATATTTTTATATTTTTTTATTTTTATTTTGTATCCCCTTCAAAATTTTCAAGTCATTTTAAAAGGACAAAGGATGTAGAAATGAAAAACTGAGTACGCAGTATTACTATGTATATTTGGTCTCTAGTTTCACGCACATATGGATTTTTTCCGGTGTGAAAAATGCTGTCGCACGGTGTAGTCGGAAGCAGCATTTTCTGGTGACTATGGCGTGTAGGGTAGGAGATCCCATTGAAGCGACTTGTTGAACCGAGCGTTGTTGTGCCGAAAGATCAGCGTTTCCCCGCCAATTGTGTTTTGTTGCACAAAGGTTGACATGGTTAGAGAACAAATAAAGTTAAGTTTTAGAGGGAAACGATGACGTTTTAACATGAATTCAGTTACAAGATGGTCCGATACGATTTAATGCTTCTCTTAAACTTATTTGTACCCTTATTATATCAGCTACATTCTTATTGGGTTTGTGTATGCTTTTCTAGGATCATTATGACATATTAGCCACATGACCGCAATTAGGTTTACTCTCTCTCTCTAATTGTTTTAATTATTTTAAACCAACGTAAACGTGGTTTTAGGTGGCGAACACCAAATCCTACGAACAACTAAAATTCAAAGCGAAGGGCCACGAGGAGACTGTGAATCAACTTGGATTGAATGGTTGAATCTAATAAGAGACTTTGGCTTGTATGTCCGATATCATCCCCCCGAAAAGGAGACCGTTTCTTCGCTACAAGGACCAAGTTGAGGACGCCCTATCATTTCTTAATGTGACCAACTGCAGGAAGTGAGCGCAAAGCAGAGATGCCTGGAGAGAATATTTGCGGCAGGTCGTAGCCCGGTTACGTGTTGTTATGGCCAGTCAACCTTTTCGCTACAGGTTTTTACTGGGGAAAGTTAAAATTTTAAATTTTACGTTTTAGGCTTCTATGCAACATTCCATAAGAAATTTTTTCATTTTTATACTCGGACCCTGTATTTTAGAGTGTTTTTCTATGAGAGCAACCACATCGTTGTGACTGCAATAATTACTTAAACATAAAACTTTGTACGCATAACGAAAATTTGAATATTTCTTCATTTACTTCAGCCAAAATTAAAAAAAAAAGTATCTAAATTGAAAGAAAACGTCAAATTAACGTCCTTTACTATGTCAAGATATACCATTAAAAAAACGTGTATACTTCTCTTCTTTAAACTTAAATATTCAGTTTGTTAATTTCGTATTTTTCCTAAAACTTCAATCTATTCTAAGGATCAATAAAAACTGTATTCCTGGAACCATAGAGGGTTCAGACGTCCACAAAGTAGCATGTGCCATATGGCAACAAAATAGCGAAAGGGTTAAGTAAGTAAATAACATAAGCTAACATAATTGTAACTTAGTCCTAACCTAACTTTTTCCTAGGTTGGCATGGTCTCATGCAACTTAAACTCAATCCTAACTTAACCGTGGCTCAATCTAACCTAACTGTAACCCAATTTAATCTTGGCAACGATATTTTAAAGCCAGATGAAGAAATCCCTCACTCAAACTTAAAACCAACACAGATACAAAAAAAAAATTAATACCAACATTTTTTGCCTCGTGTACGTCATGTGTGCGGAATGATAGTTTTCGTTGGAAACGACAAAAGTGCAATACAAGCGATTAAAATGTCAATACAACTTGATTTGACCATAATTAGCTGCAGGCCATAAGCGACACCATCAAACAACAACAAGAGCAACTACAACAAACTCCAATACAACCACAAAAAATAATAGCAACA